>APFE031451710.1:45439-58323 GCA_000404065.3 Pinus taeda | reverse complement strand
CTATCATATAATTCTTTCTTCCTGCAGGTTAGCTCTCATTCATGCATTTATATAACAACAAGACGTATAATCATCATATTATTGAGTCTAGTATCCATATGTCACTTTGTAGTTCATACTGGAAACAATCATAATTTTACTACGTCATTCATTAGATAAATCATATCTACTTAAGCCATACATGAAACGATAATAGCTCTGATAAGTCATGTACTAGATAAATCATCACCAAGTAAGTCATACATCAAATGTTTCCATCATCAAAATCAAACCTAAGTAGTTTCACATGTTCAACCAAATGCATCAATATTACACAATGTTCATAAATAAATAATACGGAACTGCAACATAAAACCTTAACATAGATAGTTGTCTACGTCAAAATGGGCACCGTAATTTCTCATGTGACATCTTTGTGGAACCCCTCAATAACAATTAGAGTTGAAGATATTCAATTGTCCATCATGGAAAATAGAATTTGAACCTGGATATGCTATAAGGTGGTACCAAAACCAAAATAATGGCAAGCAATGGATTAGTGCACTATCAATTCCACTAGAAGGTGCTAGTATAAGTTTTATGCATATAATTTCTTAAAAAATAAAAAAATCTCACTCTTCCACTTTGATGGTTTTTTTTTTTTTTCATCTTCGAAACCCATTTAGTTAATCTTGAAAATAAAAGACTCAAAACTTCAGAAGCTGTTTCCAACATGATTTTTATACTTTATTATTTTTTTGTAAATTGAGATAAATGTCCTCTAAATGCCAAAAGGTTCAAATTTATTATATATTTAGTCATTGTTTACTAGTACTAAAACAATTTCATGATATATACTACAGCTCACAATATGACCAGACAAATGAGAAATAATTAAATGAATGGAATAATTGCCTTTGCCCTACTACAATTAGTACTTCCCTTCCAAATGGCACCGCATTTCTAAAGACACCTACTCCTTTCACATGCGGCCAGTGACCACAAAATTTGCGAAGAAACTTGAGGGTCCTTTTATCCAAAACTAGAGACACATTATTTTTTGCGACATTTTTATGCAACACTAGAATAAGGGTAAGAGTGTATTCTAACATTTTCACTGTTCTTTTATTGACTAAATAAGCTTCCATTTTAAAATCCCAAATCCTTGGAAGGTTCCTCAAATCATCATTTGTTCCCAACTGTGGTTTCCCAACAATATGACACAATTGAATGGGTCTTTGAAAGAGTTTTAATCATTTGCAAGCTGAGGAAAGCTTGCTTTGCATGCACCAATATGTTTTCTCTTCTTTCATATCACTATGAGGGGCATAAACTATGAGGCATAAGCATTGTTTTCCTTTAAATAAGGACCATTGTCCTCCCCCTCAGAAATAGTAGCATAATGAAGCGGTTTTTGGCATTCTTGGTTTAGTGTTTTATCTTTTCATGGCCAACAATGGTGTCTTATCCACATGAGCAATCCTTTCAAACATTGACAAGAAAAGAATACAATGCAAGAGAGAAATAAGAATTAACATAAAATATTCCTTGAAAGAGTTTGATTCAGTTATTTCCTTGTCTCTACAACCAACATCAAACAACTATTGATAGAAATATTTAGCATTTATCAACTCAATCATAACATCAATCGGGTTATGAATCTTTGTCAAGTTGAGATTTAGGATGGGTCTTCTTAAGCTTAGTCCTGCGCTCAACAGGGTGATATCTTCCAAGATTGTCTGTTGCCCCATTAATTTTTGTCTGGAAAACTCTTTCTTTAACACTTGAGCTTCAATTTCCACATGTCTAATACAAGGCATGTTCATAATTTCTGATATTTGAAAGACCATCATTGATTCACTTTCTTGTTCCTAGGCATTTTCCTTCCATCCATTGTTATTCTATTCAAGTAAGATCACTGAGTGGATATTTTAAATCTCCATGACCACCTTAATGTACCAATTTTCTAGGTCTCACATGATTTTTCTGCCTAGGTCTTAATTCTCCTTGAGTTGCTTTGTATCCCGGTGATTTCCTTTCTCTCAGATCACATCTCTCAAGTCAGCATTGTCAATCTTATTGTCCCAACCTGGGGTTTTGATTTGGTGTACTCTACTCTTTGATTCAATATGTCTATTCTACTCATTATCAATACTAGCATGGATTTTTATTCTCAAATGATATATACATATCTGTGTGATCTTTGGTGTCACCTTGATGGATTTTCACTACTAGATCCATGATATTCCATTTCTGTCATTGTACTGCCTGGAACAACTTTCATTATTGTTAACTTCTCTTTTCTTGATATTGCATGGTTTCCCTCAGACTGCTAATCAATTATATGGATAGTATTTATCTGTCCATGAATGCTATTATTATTGAATTGAATTGATATATTTCAAATTCTCTACTCTGGATCTTAATGCATATTGTCTCGAAAAGGAGGTCTAATTTTAACAATGATGCACAGCTCTGGTATCTTCTGACTTGTGTGGTTGATTCCCTAGCAATATGCCCAGGTTTGTACACCTTGAATTCTTTATTCTTGTAACTGCCCCATTCTTAGTGTGCAAATTACGTAACACATGTTGCAGCCTGACTTTTGCAAGCATTCTAGATTCGCTTATTTGGAAGGTTATGTAACTCATCGTAACTCTTAATTATGCATTCCTTTGCCTCAAGCTCATTAATGGAATTTGTAAGTACTTATTAGTATCTATGCAATATTCCACACAAGTCTGAAGACTAATGCAGGATTTCCTTCGAATAGTAATGGCTTGGGCCTCCTCTACATAGGTAACAACTCTGTCAATACGATGCAAATGCCACACTGTGTAACAGTTCATGCCGATATAGTATTGGCCAGTGCTGGTGTCATAATATTTCTACTGCCATGTCGAATAATGCTAACGCTCAGGTCCAACGCAGAGTGGGGCGTTACATTCCAGAGCAACTGAATCAAGAGATATAGTACTAGATGTGCTCTTTCGAACCATCACACTGCCAACTGAGCCAACATCATAATATTCATGGACTCATAGATTCCAGCAGTGTACCTCAGATTATAGATAATAGAATCATAGAGATATCTCAATAAGTAGTTATCCAATATATGAGACTCATCCATAGATAGACTCATAGTCTTCATAGGGAGGCATATGACTGATTGGGTGTTTATCAAGAACACCAGGGATCCTACAAGATATACATATGCAAACCAAAAACTTCTCCAGAGAAAGTTTGGAGCCCTCCTAGGAAGGCCAAATTAAGTTCAATTTGGATGGGACAACAATGGGTAACCTAGAGACGGCAAGAAGAAAAGAAGCAGTAAAAAATCATGAACAAAATATAATAGCAATACATATGGAGAATATTGAGAAAGATTTGAACCACATGAGAGTTAAAGCCTTGATAGGAGGAGTAAAAATATGTTTAACACTTTACACAAGGAATGTAATAGCAGAGCAAGATTCAGAAGTCATCGTCAACATAATGAATGAAAAGTATGAAATGGATTGAAAACATGAAAACCAATTGAATTGAGGCTGCCTTAGAATATGAAATCACTGAATTTCACCATGTCAGGAGATCAGCCAAAACCAAATGGCAGATCGGCTGTCCAACCAAGCTCTTTGGTTGAAAAACTTAGATCTAGTGGTAACAAAAACTCCAAAGAAGAGTCTGACTGAAAATGATTCTAAATCACCAAGTACAACATAGAACTTTATGAATTGATTGAGGACCTACTTGACAAGTACTTAGAAAAAATAAAGCCAATGATATATGACAGAAAATACTCCCCTAATTATACAGAAGGGACAACAGCACCAACTTACAATGCAGGGCCACAAAATGAGCTAGGAGGAATGAAATGGGTTGCACAACAGGTTTATAATGATCATTCTTCACATCTTGATTTACTCTGTTTTGGCTCTGGAGTTATCCTTAGGATTGATTCTCTCATAAACCAGTATGGATGAGCCGCAATCCCAGAAAAAATGAATATGCCCAAAGAAGAAACCAACATCAAGCTTATCCAGAAAGTCACCATGCTTGATGTTGGAGTTACATGGAAGAGAGCTCGACAGTATACCTAGCACTTACCACCGGGAGCCTAGCAATGATACAAGAAAACAGTCAATCTTGGTGAGAGCAGCAAAAATGATGAAGGCAGAGAATCAGAGTGGAAAGACCCAAATGATTGTCAGGAAAGAAAAAATATTTACCCGGTAGTGGCTGAGTACAAGAAGGAGGTTCACTAAGCACTAGTTGATATTAATTCAAATGGAGGAGGAGAGAAAAGTTGATTTGGGAGAAATGAGGAAGATTATAGAACTATGGGGAAAAGAAATAATGTTGGAGGAAACATGTGTTAAAGAGGAAAGAGTATACATTACTGCTTATGTGATGTCAACTCAGGCCCAAATGCAGCTTTCGATGGATTTCTTCAAGTGGAAAAGGCTAAACTGGATAATTTTTTGTGGATGAAGCTGTAGGAAGAATTATTTAAGCATCCTCACTTGGATATGCCTCCTACATTCACCACTGGAAAATACGATAGTTCCTCAGATGACAAAAGCAAAGGCAGTTTAAAAAATGACTGACTAAGCCCTCATTTGCTTCTCTCATCATTTACTCAGTAGTCTTTCTGTATATTAAGAACAAGAAATGTTTAAACTCTAGATTTGTATCACAGTCTCGAATTTGGATATTCAGTCTCCCATTTTTTTTATGGAAAGGTACTGGGACTATCTGGGGTAACATATTTTTATTTTATTATTTCTTATTACAAATCTTATTTTTCTAGCAAAAATCAAAAAAAGGAGCAGGCACAGGGGACTAGCCTAGGCCATCATAGAGACCTGTACATGCAAAGTCCATAGATACCTGAACATGCAATGTCCAAGAAAGAAAAATGAGCTTTACCATAAAAGAAAAAATGCCAACACCATTTCAAACTACCAGGAGAAAAATGCAGGCATTTCAAAACACCAGACTGCTAAATCTATCATGCAAGAAACTGTGAGAAGACTCACAATGTGGTCAAGCTTACATAATAATTAAGTGGAGACAAACTGTAACATTAAAAATTTGGCCCGATACTGCTCTAACTTTTCCCTTGATCAAAACTAGATTCAAGCTGAGGGGTCTCAAATGCTAAGTTCTATATCTTCTCTTTGTTTTAATTGCTTATTAAATGTGTTTTTCCATCTTAGAGGTATCTCTGAGAATTTATAATGAAATGAATGACGACAAATGCTTCAAAGCATCCTAATCCATTACCAGACTTAAAAAAAACATTCGTGATAAAACTCAAAGTTTCAGAAAAATGGTTTATGTTAATTGAATTTCATTCTGCTTCTACATCATTTATCTTACCATAAAATTCACTCAGCTTTCAATGATTGATAGATTCAAATTTCCAGACAGTGCAAATAGAAAAGCAGACCTGGGATGGCATATAAGTCAAGGAAAGAGACTTCCACCTGTTGTAAACTCTGTAAAATTCCCAAACTCAAGTTTCTAGAGGAAAATGGTTTACGCGAATGGTTTTCCCGTTTCACATAAAACTCTCTTAGACAAATCTATGAAGGATAAAGTAAACTAATTTTAACCAACCCCTGCAAAAATCAATGTCCTCCTAAGTAACCGCCATACCTGTTTAGGTACCTTCAAATAATTTATTTAAAACTATTGTAAGTTATATTGTTTCAATACAAAATACCACAATAACTATAATCTCTTTATACATGAAAAACTAATATCTATGTTTATCAAAAATGATAAAATTTTAAGATTACTAGCATACCTCGAAAGTCTTATTCAGCAAGAGACACACATGTGCCAACACTCCATGGCCTACCAGAAGAAACCTCAGATTGACAGCACATAACATTGCAATGAAGGCCCTCAAGGGGGAGCTTATTAATATCCAAACAAGCAAATACAATCTCATTCTCATTTTTCTGAATCACGCCCAGCTTCTCTTTTACATTGACTAAGAAAGCCTTGTACACCCCGTTTCGCACACACTTCCCAGTACCTTGCAACGGAAGCCATTTATTTTGCTCAAACTCATACCCCCTGATTTTACCTTCAATGTAAGCGAAAAGAATGCCTTTCACTACGATTGTCTTTTGGGTCAGTTTCCTCCAGGTTGCAAAAATAACTTCGATGCCATTGCAGGGTTTCCTCTCATAAGGATCGTTTCTGCTGATTGTGGTGATTGTTGACAAAATGGGATAAAAAATAAACCCCAAACCCCCATAACACATCCCAAACAGTTTCCCATTCACCACAGCACAGTCCCGACAAAACCCATCATTTAAAACTCAGATGAAGGAATAGACAAAGAAGTACACACACCTACGTCGGGATCATAAACCTCTGCCCAGTCTAAAGAATCCACACAACCACCCATGACATAAATCTTTCCCCCAATACTAGCAACTGCAGGCTCGTACCGTGGAAGCTTGAGGGGTGCAAGGGACTCCCACCTATTCAAGGAGGGGTCATAGGCACACACATCGGCTGAAGTGGCAGAGTTCACCAATCCCCCAATGGAGAAAAGCTTCCCTCTGCTCACAACGAACTTGGAACATGTCACATTGATGGGGCATATGGGTAGAGGCAAACAAGTCTTGTTCTCTAGGTTCCAGGCATAAAACCTTTCATCCCCAATTGCAGAGAACATTAGGTTTACATAAAGGTAGTCTTTCGGAAGCCCTTCTGATGATGAATTCCAGTTAATAATTTGGGAGGATAAAAAAATTTTCCATACCTTGGAGACTGCTATGAGGTGTTGATGCATTAGCCTTGGAACTTTGGCCAAGCAATCCAACGCAATTTCGTTGGGTAGTCCAGGCAGAGTGATGTCTGAAGACTCTCCATCGTTGTCCTTGAATTTTTTTTTGAGCTCTTCTTCTCTGCCTCCCGCTACCGCATAGCTCTCTGTAAAATGGGTATATGGCCAGTAAAGCGTTTAGCGTTGAGAGTAGATCAGGCTTAATCCATTGCCCTGCTGCTAGAGTTAAACCTTAAATATAACAACCCTTCTCTGATAAAATGTGCCATGTATCTGAAGATTTCTGCCAAGCATATCGCAAGTTTGTTGATCCATATTTCATTGTTAACCTGTACACATTCTTGCCACAACTGTACAAGCCTGAGATGATCCACAATTCTTTGAAGATCCCTCAAGGTCTTTTCACACTTAATTGAGAGGATATACTTTAATGAAAATATTAGCCTCAATCTTATACAAAGTTTCTATGCCACAGACCTTAATATGATTTTGCAATATAAATCAGCCTTCAATTTTAATGTGTGTCATACCTTGAGATATGAGACGTTTATCTGTCAATAGGAGTGCTTGAAGTTTCTTTTAATAACTTGCTTCCTTGTGATGAGGATTCATGCTTCATATTGTCCATGGTCCTAATGTGTTGATATTGAAACTGCCTTCAGACAAGCCAAGTATGAATGCCTAAATGAAATTACTGCTCATAACTGACACGGAACTGATTAGCCTTTGATTACTTTAGAAACGAAATTATAGTATCCCACAGATATGTTTGAAAATGCCTTCCAACATGATGGAGAAGGAAAACCTTACTGCTTCAGATGTTGTGCTTCAAGTTCATAGAGTTTCCACTATTGTGACTAAGCCTTCTGAGAGTTCAGAGATATAGGCAGGACGCACTTAACACTTGACTTAAGTAACTTCAATGTAACTCTTATTAAGACTCTAATTATTTCATAGATCCTCTATTTCATAAATTGAACTTCATCCAAGATGCTAGAGTGCAACAATCTCAGATCACACAATCATTAGATTCAGATCAAATTATTCATGGTAAGTTATCCTGGAGAGGGTTGCCTTGTTTCTGCCCTAAATGAGGCAAAAATATTCCTTGAAGTGCATTAGACTAGGTCAATGAATTTTCAGCCAATATCTTGCATGAATTTCCCATATAACACTTCCAGATCAGTTTTGAACAAAAGTGATGATGCTGCCTTAAAGAGGTTGATTGCTTGCTTCAAATTGTCTTGACAAATAATGCTAAGAGGTCTGTCACAGAAAACCCTTACACCAGGCCTCAGAAACCCTTTCAACAGTCACATAATTAGCCTTGAGAATGATTGAAAGACTTCATGAAAGAGGGTTGACATCGGGTTATAATCTTTCACAGTAAGATATCTGAACAGAGCTCGGATCACCTCCAAATTACTTCAGCGAAAACCCACAGATTACTTCTTGTTCTAAGGCAAAATTTGACCTATCTTGAGATTGACAAAACTCCCCTGGCCGCAGAGTTATATCATAAAAGAAATTCTTCATTCAAATTAGCTTGAAAAGCCTTCAGTAAAATCGAACTTGGATGCTTCTTTTCTCAAGTGAGAGAACAACTTCAAAATGTTTTCCAAACAACTAGTTAGATAATATATGCACTATGCTTCTAAATTTTGGATCTCCTAAATTGATTTCAGACCTCTGGACTACAATTCTTTTGACTTGGATTTGTGTGGCCTATTTGATTAGCTCCTCGCTCTTCCAAATCAGGGTTTATATGCCCCTCGCCTTTCTTTGCTTTTCTTGATTAGGTTTTCGGCCTAAGACTATGGCTTGAAATCATGCCTAGAATTTGACTTAAGGCCACATGGACCTTGGTCCTAGGGCTACCTCTGTCCTTTAATGTGATGAAGCCTTGATGATTGCTATCCTGCTGGTTCTGCGAAATAGTCACTAACGAAATCATTCTCCTCCTCTGCTCTGGCCTTGGTAACTTGGAATTAATTCCCATTCCAGGCAAGAACAGTGATCGATCCAAGATCGATCCCTGGCAGAGCTCGAGGCCACAGTTAACAAAGGCCATGGCTGTTTGTATATGCGATTACCTCAAGGAAAAGGTCACAATGACTTTGATACAAAGACAAGAGTTCCCCCAACGAATAGTACACCTCAAACACATGCTGAAACCATTTTGAAAAGGGCAGCTATTTTGTTTTCTTGAGATAGAAATCTCAGAGAAGGTGAAACTTCTCAGAATAGAGGTATAGCAAACTGTAAAAATCCTCAGGGGCTTAATATTAACCCTCTGGAAGAGACTCGGGATATCTCAAAATATATCTGTGATACTGAAGAAATTTCTAGTAAATGTTTAAGACTGAAATTTCTAGCGCATTTCACATGGAGCAGTTTCTAGATCCGCTTCCTGAAGAGGATGAATTATTCAAAACTCTGTATTCGAAGGGTCAATCAGATTTATCCAAAGCGTGACCGATAGTTTAAGCATATAGATCAGTTGAGGAAGCACTCATTTCATGCACGCAAGCTTTCTATGTGCACCTTATGCCAGGAAGGCCGAAAGGTATTTATCTGCGAACAGAAGCTTTATACACGGTCGCAGCTAGACTGAAATTTATCTAAAGGAGACTCTGAAGTGGATGGCAGTGAGACAGAAAGGGGAGGTTTCATGGTCATCCAATTTGTGACTTTTGCAGGAAACGATTTTTACGGGACGTTTCCCCGCAACCTTGATTTGGGAAGACATGGTCGTGTTCTTGTGGAGTGGGTTTCTCCATATTGAAATGTTTCGAATAAATTAGCAGGCTATGAACAGAGCTTGGAAAATTACTGAACTGAAACTGAGCTCAGGAAATAGAAGGAAACGCAGGCCGTGATTTCAAGAGATGGAGAACAATATACTCTGTGTATATATATCTGAAATTTGAAATGCCGGGAGCGCATATCATCTGTGTGTTTGTTGGGAAGAGGAACAGGTGGCATTACACAGTAGTGACTGAATGCAGATTGTTGGAAATTCAAAGGAAGACTGATTTGGTATATCAAAGAAAAATGCGCGAAGGAATTTATTAGCGAAAGGTTAGGGGCCCATGGAAAAATCCCTTTTCTTCCTACTACGTGCGACCAGATCGATGGGCTCTCACATATTGACTTGTAAAGTGAAGCAAAATCCCTGAGTCAATCCTTATATACTAACTTACAGAAAGCCCCGAACAATCTGTGAGGGATCTTCCTCTTTCATCGCCTGTCTCTCATCCATCGAAATTAGTAAATTAAAGCAAAGAATGAGGTTGTTTAATCCAGTTTCTCTGTTGCTTACTTACATTTAAGCTGTAAGGCTTTTCCTTTTCTGGGAAACGCATGTATTCGATGTGATTGTTAGTGCGTGGATGCCATTGTTACAGCGTGCAGAGAATCTTTCAGATGTGTTATACTTGCCACATATGCCAAAGAAGGCACCCTGAGCACTTTGCATATTATCAGAATTACATTGATTTGCATATTATCATAATTACAGTGATTTAGAGGCACACTTTAGTCAAGAACACTTCCTATGTGAAAATGATGATTGCAGGGCAAAAATTTTGTTGTCTTTGCCTCTGAAGCAGAGTTGAAGAGGCATAATGCAATTGAGCATGCCGGAAATATGTCCCGGTCTGCACTGCAAATTCCTGTTAGTTTTCAGTATAGGCGTCCAGGGAGGGGCTTTTCAGCTTAAAATAATTAGAGTATGAAAGAGGAGGTAAATTAAATTAACAATTTGAGAAGGAAGCCAAAATAAGGGTCCATAGGTCCTAGAGGTTTAACTTGGCTCTGATACCATGTGTAAGAACCCAATTCCAATTATTAGAGCCTCAATCTATGATATACTAATAGATCTATTTTCCTGTTCTATTTAAAAGTAATAAAAGGAGCTTGCTGACCTTCTCACAAAGCTTTACCCATTTAACATCTTATCATTTTATCATAAGCAACATAAATTAAGGTGAACATTCCATTGATATCAACTTAAAAAGAGTAGTCCATGGAAAAATACATGTTCCGGCGGTTGATGATGATACCCTTGTCTTATAGCTCCAGCTAACGTTCCTTCTCGCCAACCCAACCGGATTTACCTCCCAGCCAACTAGGAAAAAAATTCCTAGCCCAGGAAACCTCCACAGGTTCCCTAGGCCTCCGTGCCCAAGTCCAACCAGATATAGTGTGTCCTCAAGAAGAATGTGAAAAACCAGATAACAATACTTTCCTCCTCTCAAACCCAATAAACCTCCATAGGTTTCCAAGGTTTCCCCAAAATCATAACAAGTCCAAACAATCACAACCAACCCCACAATCCTAAGCAAAACCTCCCCAAAACTCCCCCCTTTTCTCCCTTCCCCCTTCCCTTTTTATACCCTCCTTCCCTTCTCCATCTCAACCACCTCTCATTAATGTCATTAACTTCGCACCCATCCTTATAGTTGACTTCTCTTCTCCCAAGTAAGCTAAGAGCACATTTGGAAATGTGAGATGAATATAAAATTGATAATTTAATGGGAAAGGATCATGTCTTCTCCCAAGTAAATCTGAAAAGTACATTTGGGAATGTGAAAGCAATATATATATATTGATGATAAGATAGAGAGGACTATGTCTTCTCCCAAGTAAATCTGAAGGTACATTGGGGAATGTGAGATGTAATTACATGGAGAGGACCATGTCTTCTCCTTAGTAAATGTGAGGGTACATTGGGGAATGTGAGATGTAATTACGTGGAGAGGACCATGTCTTCTCCTTAATGAATGTGAGGGTACATTGGGTAATGTGAAATGAATACATATATTATGACATGATGGAAGGAGACCATATCCTACCTAATATTCAATTTGAGAAGGTAAGTGGGGAATTTGAATAATGGAAATCATGAATTTTATATTGGACCAATATTTTTCAATATTTTCAAATAATGTAAACATTAACAAAATTTGTAGGATAAGATTTAAGTGGGGCATTACATTGAGACTAGGTTTCATCCTAGTACTCTATTTTGACATACTCATACAAGGGTTGGGATATATTCATATAAACACAAATGAGGGCATAGGAGGAGAATCTCTAACATCGAGTGATCTCTAAGAAATACTCAAGTAGAGAATATAAATGTACACATATGGGGGGCTGCAAGGAACTGTTCCTTCTCAAGGTTGTAGCATGGTTTCCAATGGCACATAAAGCGGCCAACATTGTTCATAAAATAGGGCCCATTGTCTAGAATTCACTTCTGATCCTCCAGGTATTCAAATGTGACTGTGAAGAAGCCCTTAGCTCAGAGATGAAGGTCAAATGGGGCTTTCAGCTGCCATTTGATTTGGCTACACCAAAGTATGTTTACTTCTTGGGGCCAAATGCCCATGAATTTACAATTGATGGTGTGATACTACATTACTACATGGATTTCTCCAGGCGATGGTTTTGGATTACCACTGTTGGATTTTTTGTTGCCTTAGGGAGGCATCGCCCTTTCAAATGCATTTTCCATTAGGTTCTCAATAATGGTGTTTGGATTGCTTTCCTCGTGAAGCTCATGTGTTTGTTGTAGAGCTGGTGTTTGGGCGATGGTCACTGATTAGGATTGTTTTAAAGGAGGGCATTGATCCCCCTCCCCTGGGAGGGCCTGACATGGGGGCGACTAGTAAGAGGGTTGCATGAGGGACAACAAAAGAGACATATTTGGACTGAAGACTGAGTACTGTAGAGCGCAAGCGTCAGATCTGGGCCCTAACACTGTGAAACCCTAGCGCAACGGAACCCTAACTCTTTCTCAATAATGTAGTTATTTGGTCTCCTTCAATGCTTGATAATATAGTCTATATATACTTAATATTTATCAATATACTCCATTATATATATATATATATATATATGTGTGTGGTGTGTGTGTGTGTTGTGTGCGCGCGCGCGCGTGTTAATTTTCAATTTAATTATATCTATATATACTTAAACAATTATCCAATATTTTAATTTATATTATAATATATATTATACTATTATATATATTTAAAATATTTATTTGATCTCTCACTATTATGTTATGCTCCATAATTTAATATATATT
>APFE031451710.1:11344-32181 GCA_000404065.3 Pinus taeda | reverse complement strand
CAAATCACCAAACCAAAGTCGATGATTCAAGACACAACTTATTATTCTTCTTGTTAAACACACACAAAAACTAATGCGCAGAATTTAAATAAACTCATCTAATTGCATTATATTCAATGGTTGTACATATTAATACATAGTTTTATAACCCTTGGTTTTCATCTTCCAAGAAGTCGTTTGAACTTCAATGACTATAGAAATGAATGTAATAGGTATCTAAAATTTCGATCTCACCCTAGATCGAATAGGTTGTGTATCTCACCACGAAATTGCTATCTCACCTTAGAGCCTGTAGTTTGCGTATTAAATGAAATAATTTGTATATCGTACCACCCAATGATTATAGGGAATTAAATTATTTTAAAAGACATCCCACTTATCAAGTTTTGCATAATTTTAGTGAAAGCTAGATTGGTTTTCTATTTAATATAATTTAATTAGATAATTATAGAATCTAAATGATTGGTAAATGGGTAATAGACATCATCATATTTGATTCATAATTATCTTTATTACTAAATAATTTTAAAATCATAAATTAACAATTATATTTATTTTAAGTTATATGATTATTATTTTTATTATAAAATAAAAAAATGTGTGATTAATTATATAAGAAGGAATACATTATAAAGTCACACTAAGAAATAATGGTTTAATGTTGTAACTAAATCTAATACATGTGAACATGACTTTTACTTAATTAGATTGAAAAGAAAAAGTCATAATCTTGGGCAAAAATATAACTCAACAAAAGCTTTTTAAGGTACTAAAACCATGCATTTTATAATGTACTTTAAAAACAACACAAAATTGTATTGTGAGATTCCATTGAAACAATTTTTTCAACACTTATTAAATGGATTATAGGGATTTGAACCTCCCCATAATATTCTATAACATTATTAGTAGTAGTTACAAGACAAACGTTGAGATTTTTTTTAAGTAGTTTTGTCTTTTCTTCAATTTTAATTTAAATTGATTAATTAAAAAATGTTATATTAACATTTGTCATATGAAGATAACTTATGATTATTTGGACATTTAATATTAGTAAAGCATGACATTAGCCCATGGTATTGTAACAAAGCCTATTTTCATGTCAATAATATCCACAGTAATGTGGGGTTAGATCTCCAGAATTAAGAATCTTGATACATGATTTTTTTAGATGTATATAAGTTTAACTCATATATCATTTTTTTTTATTTTTTTTTACAAAAATGAATAATTTATATAAAATTTGTGTCTAGTCATGGAAAGTACACAGTAAGTGTGTTACATGTATGCTTTATGTGACTTATCCTCGAGGGAGGAAAGTATTGATAGATCAAAAAGATGACTAAAGAAGACTAGTGTGAGTGTATGACAGCATGAGTACATCTTGTAGAAACAACCTAGAAAAAGACAAAATTTAAGTTGAGAATACATTACATTATAGGGTGAATGTCCTCATATAGACCCCAATTTTAGGTCTTCCTGCACACCTGATGTTAACACTTGATTCTCAGTTCTAATAGTTTTTGGCAATGATCTGTTTTTTAAGGCCTTCAATTTGTTGATAGAGAGAGTCCATCTTGTCACCCGAATGGCCCAATCTTCTCTTTAATTCTTGGGTTTCCTCCAATAGTTAAATGATGGTTCTCCATTGGTCGTGAAGTTTCATGTTAGTCTCAAGAATATCCAGGTGTAGAGTCTCCTTCAGTTGACTACAATTGTGACAAGGATTTTGTGCACAAGCAGGTTCTTTGCTTTTCTTGGCTCTCATTTCAAGTGACCTGGGGATGGGAAGAAGACTTAGATTTGGAAACTTTTCAACTTAGTTTGTGAGTGTTTGATGATTAGTATGTATAATTGTTTCTTTGCCCAATAGGTAATGTTTCCACTATTTCACACTCTGTACTAATGCATACAATTCTTTATCATATGTGGGATAATAAACTACTGCAGAATTAAATGTCTCAGAATGATAACATATGGGTTTACCATGTTGCATCAACACTGCTCCCATGGCATAGTCACTGGCATCTGTTTCAATCTCAAATGGTCTTTGAAGATCTGGTAATGCTAGTACTGGTGTTGTGCTAATTTTTTCTTTCAAGGTGTCGAAGGCTTTCTGTTGTTTTCCTCCCCACTAAAACACCTTGTTAAATCCTATTAAAGCATGTAAGGGAGCTGCAATCAAGGAAAAGTTAGCAATAAACTTTCTCCAATATTGTGTTACTCCTAGGAAGCTCCTAAATTCTATAGCAGATTTGGGTTTAGGCCAGTTCACAATGACTTCAACCTTAGAGGGATCTATTTTCAATTCACCACCCCCTACTATATGACCCAAATAATTTAAATATGTTTTACCAAATTCACATTTTGATAACTTAACATAGACATTTTCTTTTTTCAAAACATCTAGAGTCTGCTTTACATGCTTCAAATGTTCTTCCCATGTTTTATTGAAAATAATAATGTCATCTAAATATACTATTACAAAATCATCAATAAAAGGTCAGATTACATCACTCATAACTCTCATGAAAGCGGTAGGAGCATTAGTTAAGCCAAAAGGCATAACTAGCCATTCATACAGCCCTTGCTTTATTTTGAAAGTAGTCTTCCATGCATCTTGTTCTGCAACTCTAACATGATGGTAGCCACTACACAAGTCCAACTTGGAAAAGTAAACAACTTCTTTCAACTGATCTAATATATCATCTATGCAAGGAAGAGGATAACAATTCTTGATATTTATTTTATTCAGTGCCCTGTAATCAATGCACATCCTCCATGAACCATATTTCTTTCTCACCATCATGATTGGAGATCCACATGGTGATGTGCTTGGTCTTATGAACCCTTTATCAAGTAGCTCATGTACCTGCTTCTTGATCTCTGCATTCTCTAAAGCAGATAACCTATATATTCTGATGTTAGGAAATGGAGCATCTTGCTGCAAATGAATATCATGTATTATTTCCCTTTTGGGTGGTAGACCTTTAGGTTCTTGAAATAGGATATCATATTCTAAAACAACTTTTTCTAAATCAACCTTCTGTTTAGCATCACATCCTTCAAATACATTGGTTTTATCAGAGTTCTTTTCCTTTACAACCATTAGTAGAAATTGCTTGCATGAATTTACAATTCTTTTCATCTGCCCTGAATTTATGACAGTGTAGTTATTTTTGAGCTGATGAGCTCTTACAATATATTCTATTCCATCTTTTTTGAGTTGATACTTATTTTCAGTTCTATATAAAATGGCTTCTCTATCATACAAGTAAGGACTTCCTAAAACAATACCACATATATCCAAGGGAACTATATCTAACTCAACCTCATCTACAAAAGTTGACCCAAAAGAAAACCTAAGTTTACATTGTCTAGTCACTTGTAGCTTTGCTTTATCACATACCCAACCTAATGGATATGGCTTCTTGTGAGGTGTGGTTAGTAGTCCCAATTTCTTTACAATTAGTTCAGAAATCAAGTTTACTTGTTAACCACTATCAAATAAAGTATCAATCTTTTGATGCTTGGAAATAACTCTAATATGAAAAAGCTCATGTCTTTTCCTCTCATTTTCTTCATTATCAATAGATTGTGCAGAATTACTAGTAGATGCTTCAAAAAATTTACCTTTTATACCTATGGTTGTGACTGTTGTTTCATCACGTGAGTTTGACCACAAATCTTTCTGAATAGCAGCAGTAGCCTTCTTCTTCTTGCCATCGAACTTCTTGGGTTTCAGCTTTGGATGCAAAGACTAGCAGTGTTCATCATCATGTCCAATCTTCTTGAAGTGAGTGCATGAAGGTTTGTCTTCCTATACAGTTTTTTCCTTCCTCTCTTTCCATTTCTACTTCCTCTTTTCCTTGTTCTTGCTTGCAGTGGGTTTTGATGATCCCCCAATCTCTATGTTCACATTCTTTCCTCTAGCCTCCTGATGTGTAGCCTTAACTGATACCTCATCTATGCTAGTAGGGTTAAACATGAGAATGGTGTGCCTCAAATAGCTATGTAGACCACCTATATACTTCAACAAAGTTTCAGGTGAGTCTAGAGAAATGCCTAGAATTAAAGCTCTTTTTCTAAATTCCTGGGTATAGTTTTGTACACTTTGCGCCTTTAATTGGCAAAGATTTTTCCAACTCATCATGGCTTGCTACATATAAGGTAGTGGACAGAACTGTTTTTTAATGGCAGAAACAAATTCACTCTAGGTCGAAAGAATTTTACCATGCTTCTTCAAATAAGCTTGTGTCCTGCGTTCCCACCACACTAGGGCAGTTCTTCCAAGGCGAAGGCTAGCCAACTGAATCTTTCTCCTTTATGAATCGATGTTTTACACCCTGCAATATACATCAATTTGTCTAATCCAGTTATCTAGATTATTTGCATTTAATTCTCCATCATATATTGGCAAATCAAATTTTACATATAATTTAATCAAAAGGCTAGAAAGAGGTGTTGATAGAAGAGGCTCTTTCCCTTTCCCCTTTCCTTCTGAATGGCCATCTAAAAGAGGTTCCTCTGTTCCTTTGTCTTGTTTGGAGGTTGAAGTATCTTCACCTCAGCCTTTCTTAAATTCTCAATACATCTCTTCTACCATGGCTCTCATGGTCATGAAATTGTCCATGAACTGAGAGTCTGATTCTAAGGGAATTTCTTTTGCCATTTTCCTCCTAGGGTAGACTCTTCCTATTTCTGGGTTAGTCTCAACTAGTTCTCCTTCTCCTAATTTGATCTTTGACCTAGTTAGCATTCAACAATCCAGCACAAACTTGTCTAACCTTAGCAAACCTAAAGTTTTGATACCACTTGATCTGAAAACGAGATCTTAGACAACTATTAAGGTATTACAGACTCATGTGCATGGATATGCCTATGTTACTTTGTGCAATGGATCGATAAGATTACGAAATACGTAGACAATGAAGCAGTTAAATAACATAATAGACAACACACATAAACACAACAAGTTTAATAAGGAGTTCACCCAACACTCATGGGCTACATCTGCTGGTCCAGCCTTCAGTGGTCACCTCTCTATTATGTCTTCAAAAATAGATTTTTACAAAAGTATGAGCTCAAGTTGAGTCTCAACACATAATAAAGACAACAACAAGAGCTTTGCTTGACCCCCTCAAGCCTCTTTGAGTACACGGACTCTCTATATCACTCTCTGTCTCTATCTTTGCTTTGTCTCAGCACTGCTTGCCCTGTTTTCTGTTAATTTATGGCTTTAAAGCCAATCAGCACTATCTGTTCATTTCTCCTTCTCAGTCTCTTTGGCTTCCCGACCTCTGTCTGCTGAGAACCCCCTCTGAGTGTTAGCAATCATTTCTAAACACTTTCAAGGATGGTGGCCACCTGTACTGTAACGGAATGGGTCATTGGGCATATGAAATCCCCGAAATAACCATTCCCTGTTTACACAGAGAAATACATTCAAAACTATGAAACTTTACCAAATTGTCATTTATCGGACTTGAAACATTATGATTCTACCTTATAACTCCTATCAGGTTCGCCTATATATCAACATCGCATCTCCACCGTTGATCTAGGAGATCTAGATCCAATGGTTGTGGTTCATTTCAGGTGGCTCTTCCTTACAGGGGTTAACTCCTCGATGAGAGTGGTTTTCTTTCTCCTTAACCTGGACATGTGGCATCCAATGTATGGGATCAGTGGAGCTCAGTCCAAAGCACTTACCACCTTTGGCCCGCTGGAAATCCCGCTTATATAGTGATTTCCCTTTGTATTTAAAAATACATTAAAACATTGAAAAACCCCGTAAATTGGCTTTATCAAACTTGAAATCATATATAACAAAATTAATAAACCCTTTTGGGTCCGGTTCATCACTTTATTCACGTTTTCTTTGGCTTTTCATTTATTTAAAGAAAAATGTGATTTACATCGAAAAATCCCTTTTGCCGGAATCGAAATGTTATCAAATATGAATCATAATCTTTATGGGGTCTAGCTATTGCAGTCATAGTTATTACTGTCCTCGATCCTTTGCATAGTTCCGATGCGATATTGCGATGCAATTGATCGCAATCGCATATCGCAGATACCTCAGGTCTTTTGTAATCGCTCCTCTGTGTTTGCAGATTGTGATATCGCGCGATAACATGGATCATCGATCTGCATGCTTGATTGACGGTCCTCGTTAACCCGTGCTAATTGCAATTGCAACTGTCATGTGATAGCCCCTGATGACCTCCGCTTGCCACCGCTGATTGCAATTTTCTGATCGGATCTGGACCATTCATCAGCCAAATCCAACAGCTCTGATGCAAAGTTGCTTTAAGCCTTTGATAAGCCTTATTTCACTAATTTCTTCATTTTTTTGCCTTCTGATAGTGTTATCCGCTATTTCTAAGAGTTCCTCTTTTGCGATAGTTTTGATCTTTAGAAGACTTAGAGGGTTTCTAGGATACATTTGGATCATTGCATGAGGCTCGACATATCTTTGAGTGTATGTAAGTTGAGTCTTAACTACAATCCCATGTGGGATGTTAGGGAACTGGGTAAAATCCTCCCCTCTCCTAGATAGGCCAATGATAAAGTATATGTCCTCCTCAAAGGGCCTATACCACGCCCTAGGACTGACATGGAAACCCTGCTCCTAGGCACTCTATTGGCATATCAAATGAGCCAATCAGGCAGAGGGTGCCTTCAGGGATGTAGCCTCCTCATAGTCCTTGAGGAGTCATACACTCCTTAAGAGTTCTCATGTCGCTGCTGTAATAGGGCGAGGGTATAAATTCCTCTCCCTCCCTCTGGCCTCTCATGGTCAAACCATATTATATGGGTCCACCACTTGCTCTTGCTCTTACTGTTGCTCCCTCTTCTAACGTCTCTGCTACATGATTGACATACAAAATACATCAGCCTCATACGTAAAATACAAATTACTTTTTATTAAATGAAAAATGTATTTATAAATATGGAAACAAACTTTAAATTAAAAAATAATAATAATAAAGCATCGGTGTGCCCAAAACACAGTCATGCACCAGATCTGGTGCGCTCTCATATACAAGCACACCGGAATTGGTGCAGACATACATATGATGCATTTATGTTGGTTCACAAATTTAAATTTTCATCGTGGTGCATCACACTTATGCACTAGTGCACACGTATAACCTTTTTGCACCAATACAAAACATCTAGGTTATCGAATACAATGATCTATAGATATATTTTTAAATATTATATTTTCAGTGTGTTTGATAAATATAAATGCACCGGACATAATTCACTGATGTACAATTTTAGCTTTCCTGATGCATTTACATTTATGAAATGCATTGCAAAAATAGCAATTTGTTACGTTCATGCACCAAAATGTGATGCACCCTGTAAATTTACAGGGTGCACCACTTGTTGAGTCCTAAACCTGCACTTCCCTATATACCCTTTCAGCCTTCTTTTTCCATTTACTTCATCCACCCAGCTGTCAAATCATTGCATATTAGGCTAAAAAGAGCTTATGAAATGGTTTCCTAACTATGTTTCTGACTGTTGTTTGGTTTAGATTTTTTGTTCAAACAGTTGCGGAAACTTGTCACTTTCTGCAGCCAGCCCGAGTTTCTGCAGCCATTTTGTCAAAAGCTATGCTATAGGTGTCCAATGGAGAACCGGCCACATGGGCAAGATGCAGGTGACGTGTACATGGTGTGTGTCCTCTCAGATCAGCCAAACCACTCATAAATGGTCATGGTCAACGATGGTCAAAGGAAGGGCCAAATGAGGAATTTTGCGGTGGCACGACTCTGTTTTGGCACACGTGAAGGATTGCATGGCAGGATCCTTCATTTCTGGAGGTACTGGCACAACTGTCGACCAGCCTGCGAACCGAATCAAGCAGCCACCACTCCATGGATTCAACTGCTATAATGACCATCACGCTAAATCTCAGGCAGTGGAGATTTACGTGTCTCTTGGCAGCACAAAATCTAGGAATTAGTTATTAGCATTTGCAATTATAAATAACGCATTGATATATGCTGGATAGTTAGTCTTTAAGTTGTAATTTTGACTGTTGTTTTCAGCCCACTGTGTTGTACTTTCCTTTGCTTTATTTCTGCAATTCAATATATGAGAAGACAGCGTTCCTGAATCCAATTTGTGATTAAGTAGTTGGCTGGCTGAGATGACAGAGGGCCCCTGTACACCAAAGCTTTGTATAGTTTCTTGCTTTCTTTTGTTTACTTTTTTTGTAGTCATTACTTGTATATATTTTATGCTATTATAATGTTCATCACTGTCCATATTCCATGTTTCCTTCATAATTGTTAAGCTGATCAGTGTTTCTTTTACAGGTTGTTGTAGGTAGCCCGGGCAAATTTACATATTTTTGATAGCTACTAACATGAGATCATCTTGTCCTTTCTGTTGATTTTCATTTATTAAGTTTAATTCTAGCATTGTCATTTCTTTCAAGTTTTATTTTGCTTAATTACTTTTCAGCCATTTAGACATCATATTACTTACCTGTTTATGATTTCCTTTCTATAGCGAAGCGACTCAATTAGTAAGGAATCATAATATTACTTGAAGTAGTGTGATCTAGTTTTCTTTCCTGCAAGTTAGAGATTAAATTACTTATGTCATTTTCAAGAGTTGAAATATGAATGAGTAGTTAAATCTTAGTTTCCTTTTATGCAATTTAATTTCCTGCAATTTAGATATCATAATACTCAGCTTGTTTATGATTACTTCCTATAGCTGGACTGAGTCGAAAGGTGAAGGGTCAGAGTATGGGTTGAAGTAGTGTGATTTAGTTTGCTTTGCTTTCAGTCTTTGAGTTGCTTTAAGTTCAGATTTTATTTTCTTTTTCATACAACAGTAAGGATATTGGGCCATTGTCACTAGTTCATTGTTTTGGTGAATTTACTTCTTTTTTAGAATTGATTTCATTACAGACAGTTTGGAAACTTTATTTTTTGAGAACTTTTTATAGAAATCACCATCCACACTTTATTTTCAATTTCGCCATCTCACACTAGGGAATCCACAGAAGATAAACCCAAAAACAAACTAAAAACTCAAAAACGACGAAAGACTAAGGAAAAGGTTATCTTGCACATACAGTGCACTTCACTTCATCAGTTTACGACTCATGGATTGACATTTTAAATAGAAATTTAGGACATACTAAATTTACCAAACGCCACTATCAGTGCAAGCCAAACATATCGAGCACAACGTGTAGTGAAAAGGCAATCAAAACAATTGAAATTTTAAGCTAATTTGAAATTCTAATCCTCTAAAAAAATAAATTAAAGAGAAACATAGACATTACATGGACATTTGGTTGTTGGGGAGGCATTGTTGACAAATAATGGAGAAAAACAAATTTTACCATAGTTTGAAAAAATTGGAAAGTCATGCAATGAGCATGATATGAAAGGATGGTGAGCAAGAGAAGTACCGACGTCAGGGAACTTGCATGAGGCAAAAGTGGTATCGGTGCTTCAGAGCTCTCGAGCACTCGAGCTGGTAAATATGAAATTTATGGTCATGAGGGTTTTTTTATTTAACCCTCCTCTAGTGTGTTACTATAACTGCGTCGATGCGGAAGATATCCATGAGCACCGCACTTTTTTTTAATTAAAAAATATATAGCAATGATTTTTTTGAGACACCGAGGGGTGTTCTAATATAGTTACCGCATCGGTGCTTTGTTTGACTATAGCACCCTCTTTTTAAAAAAATTTAAAACAGCCTAGTGGTGCTCTTTATAAGATGCCTCGAGGTGTTTTAATACATGTACTGCACCAGTGCATCATTGGATGATAACACCGCATTTTTTTTTAAATTTAAAAACTATAACAATGCTCCTTCTTGGTATGCATCAAGGAATTTTACTACATAAAGGGGACTAGTGTTGTGGGGGTATATAGCATCGACAATTTTTAAAGGTAACATTTTTCCAGTGCTATCAATTATTTAGGCACTAGTGTGTTGTGTTATTTAGTGCACTGTGTTTTTTTGTTTTATAAAAATAAGTTTTCCAGAGTGCACCATGTTCTATGTGGCATCAGTGCTTGTATCGATAGTAAAGTGCTGGTGCATTTGTAGATTGTAGATGCACTATCCAAAAAACATCCATTAAAACATCTACCCAACCTCCTCCGCTAGAGGGTCTTTTCCCTGTAGTGCTTTGTTGGCTTGAGGGGGCCTGAACTAGGTTCAACGTTAATTAGCCAAACAAATCCCTACACTACTGGCCCTTTCGGCATCATCCTGCAGAGTGCAAACTGAAGTCTCACATGAAGCAGTATGGGGGGATGTTGGAACCAACTTTCCACACCCTTGAGATGGTTGTGATGTCATTTTATCTCTTCTATCCATGCCTTCACACAAGTGATCTCACTCTAGGGATTGTAAGACAAGCCCTTTGTTATGGCTTTCAATACCTTTGCGAAAGTACACAATTGACCTTCGCATAGCTTTAACCTGTGGCTCAGGTACTTTTGCGCTGCTATAGTAGCGTGCCGTGCTGATTCCTCTATTATCCTAAGTGATTCTCTTATCTTGTCAAATACTTAATGTTATCACCGTGTAAACAGATGTTCTTACTTACGTTCACTTAACCAACACATTTACATACCTTCATACATCATATAAGCATTATAAGTGAAATTCATACTCAACATAATGAGATGCATAAAGAAGAAATAAAGATGCAGAAATTGTAGAATACTTATCTTTATTGATAATTTCAGATGGTTATAGACTAGACCTGCCCTGCGCACTCAGCTGCGGACTTCTACCCTAGGCCTTTGCACACTTAGCTACAGAGCCTCTACCTACGCTATGACCCAACTTAGACTTCTACCTCAGAGCTATCTCTCATACATCATATCTTCATGTGTCTATCTTCTATTCCTTTCTTCAAATTACTTAGAGCTTAGCTCTATTTATACAATCCCATGGTCCGTGAACCATGGGTAGATATTTTATAGCCGACATTACATTTCCAAAATAAGGATGGACAACCTTATGACTATTTAACACCTACACACTCTGCGACCACAAGATGCGAAGTCCTTACACTTGGATTATATAATTGGACCAAAATATGAGCTTTTAGCCCCAAAACTACCCTTGGGGGATCTCGCATCCAACAGGCCCCCAACACGAACATCGTGACTTTCCCTCGAGTCACTCTGCGGGAGCGGACATATTAGCATGAAGACCTCCCATCTTTGTTTGGATGATCGCAACCTCGGTAATGGACTAAGCGGCTACCTGCTGGACTTGTTCCACTCTCTGCTCGGTGACTGTCACTATACTACCACCCTAAATCTTCTGTTGAGTTGGCTACAGTGTTGCGAGCTTTCCTTCAATGGAATTTGTGATCATATATGCCTCGTCTATTCATGGTTATAGGTGCACATTTAGGACCACTTATTTGTGCCAAGCAGCATCCACCTGTTCCTTAAGCGCCTTTACGTCCTACATCTGTGCGAGCCTCTATGTAAGGGCAACCATTTTCACGGTCCTTTTGACCTCATCATATATTTGTTATAGCTCACATGCCTCTGTCTCCAGGTGCTCTACATTTGGGTCCTCCTACAAGGTGGTCCTCCTACAGGGTGGTCAGGACCTCGACTTTAACGATCACTTTCCGGTGGACTTGCGTGCTATTTCCACGAGTAGCGTAGCTTCCTTCACGTTGTCACAGACTTTGTGACACTTCCCTGCTTTGCGTAGTCCTGAAATCACGCAGCTCCCCAATTCGGGCAGTGTAGTTTATAGTCTTACACCTCCTTTCAGCTGCCTGGAGTGCTAAGACTATGCTACTTTCATTTAGTCACATGGTCAGACTGTCGTTGTATGGCTTCAAGCGACTGCCATTCACCTTTCTTGGGAAGGGTTCTCCATTTAACTTGAATAGTTATATCGCTCCTCTATCGGTAATCTCCTTAATAACATAAGGCCCTAACTAGTGCATCCTGAATTTTCTATGGAATTTATCAAACTTACTATCATACAACAAAACCAGATCGTTTACCTTAAATGTGCGCAACTTGATGTGTTGATCATGCCATGACTTTTCACGCTACTTTTGGACCTGTTGGTGAAACCCAGCCAAAAATATTTATTCTTTGAGCTCATCCATCTATGCGAGCCTCTCTTCCAGGGCTCCGTGATCCATCACACCTGTGAGCACTGCTATGTACAGACTAGGCACAATGTATTCCATAGTCATTACGACTTCCACATCATAGACAAGCCTAAAAGGGGTTTGTCTCGTCATCCTTTTGCATGTTGTTCGATAAGCCCACAATGTTACGGGTATGCGTAGGTCCCAATAACTTCGTTGAGCATTGAAAACCTTGGTTAGCACATTTTCAAGCATTTTGTTGAACACCTCCATTGTCCCATTAGCCTATGGGTGATAAGGTGTGCTCTTCTGGTGATATACCTGAAATTCCTTCGTTAGTGCACTGATCATCTCATTCAAGAAGTGCATACCACGATCACTCATCAAGATCCTTGGACATCCAAATCGCATCAGTATATGCTCAAATAGTAACTTCGCGGCCATCACACCCGTGCAATCCTTCACCAATTGTGCTTCTGCCCAACGAGTCAAATACTCCATCGCAGTGATAATGTACCTCACCCTTGTCTTCCCTCGTGACTGAATGGGTCCTACAAAATATATTGCCCACTTCTCAAAAGGTTGCAACTTCATTTATGGATTCAAAGGCATTTCATCCCTCCATGATGGCCTGCATGTTCTTTGACATACATCACATGCCTTGCAATATGCTTTCGAATCCTGATGAATGGTTGACCACCACAATCCGGCGTGTAGAATCTTCTGCGCGGTTTCTCTTCCTGCATAATGTCCTCCCGTGGTGCCCCCATGAGCATCTACAAGGATGCTTCTTTGTTCAAACTCAGGTACATACTGTCGCAATATATCATCAGTCCCCATTTTGTATAGATTCCAAACAATGAAAGAGAAATCTACCGTGAGCACAACTAATTCATTATTTTGCTAGACAAAGTATCCTTCCGATGTAGCTCTTGTTGTTAGGAAGTGTATTATATCCTTGAAATGACCATCCGCAACATGCACTACAAATAGCTACGCATTAGACAATCCTTCTTCCAAGTTAGTATGTTCCTACCTTGTTTTAATGTGCAACAAATGGTCTGGTCACACGTTCCATTGTCTAGGCTTCACAACAACTTCAAAATTGTACTCTTGGAACAATAAGAGCCATCTGCAGATTTTCCCCCTGAACACAGGCTTATTGACTAGGTACTTCAGTGTGGAGTGATCTGTATACGTCTTAAAGTGGCCTCCTAGCAAGTAGTGTCAATACTTCTAGAGCGCATACACCATAGCTAGCCCCTCGTGTTCAGTGGTAGAATAGTTCTTCTCTGCTTTGGATAGTCTGCGACTTACGAACGTGATATGGTGGTCTAAGCCTTATCCACCATCATGTGTTAGTACTGCCCCTGGCGCTAGACATGATGCATCAACATGTACATGAAACTCTTTCTTCTAGTGTGGGAAGACTAGAATCGGCGCGGTATCCATCTTTCTTTCAATATATCCAAGCTTTTCTTACAGTCATCATTCCAGCAAAACGTGATATCCTTCTTCAACAATTTTTCCATTGGCACGGTGATATGGGCATAGCTTTTGATGAACTTCCTGTAATATCCTGTATGTCCCAAAATAGCGCACAGTTATTTCACACTCCTCAGCGCTTCCAAGTTCAGTATCACAGTGATCTTCGTAGGGTCTACCATCAGTGCTTGTCTGCAAACCACATGCCCCAATAGGTTCCCAAAAGGAGTGCAGAACAAACAAGTATCCAGCATCAAACACAAGCTTGCTACATGGTGCTTGACTAGCCCAAATACAGTCTAGTCATCAAAATATATCTCCAGGACTTATGAATAAATTCCTTAAATGCTGCAACAAGCATGCGCGAAAAGTTTGCAGGCACATTCTTCAATCCAAATGGCATTACAGTATATAGAAAGCAACCCCACTCAGTCGTGAAGGTTGTCTTGCTCCTATCCTATGGCGCGATTTTGATTTGGTGGTACCTAGAGAACCCATCAGAGAAGGAATATACTTCCTGGCCACCTACATTGATGAACACTTCATCCGTGAACGGAGTCGGGAAAGGATCATGCACACAAGCATCATTCAATTTTCTGAGATCCATGCATATCCTTATCTCATCCTTCTTCTTCTTCTCTTGCACCACCACTGAGCTTACCCAATTGGACTCTTCCATAGGCTCAATGATGCATGTTCCTAGAATTTTTTCTAGCTCTAAGCATACCTTCTCCTTGTATTTCAGGTTTAGGCAGTAAGGCCTCTAATTAACTAGCTTTGCATTTGGTTTTAATGTGATCTTCCTCACTCCTAGATCTTCGATTATTACTTTCAAATCTGTAAACATGGCACAGAATAAGTCCTGATATTCGCAGAGTAATTTAGTGACCTTATCCACCTTTAGGTCATCCCAAAAGTCTCCAATCTTTGCGAATTTGGGTTTTGCCTCCATACCAATGTTCACTTGTTCTGTTTTCACTGGCATGGTTATATCAGGGTTCTCAATCTGCAATCCTTGAACCTCACGATGGCCTTTTGTTTCTGGAATGTTAGTCTTATGTGGATCCTCGTCATCCTCTTCAGCAGTTACATTATAACATTCTAGCATGCAACTCAGCTGAGTAGCCCATTCAGGCTTAATTAGGTCTAAAGGATCCTATGGTATCCTAAAGATGGCTGCTTTCACCTCTTGTAGTGCTTCATCAATACTGTCAAACCCGTCCTCAAAACTAAACGTCATCACGAATCCTTCTCGCAGGATACCCCATTCACCTGTCCCATGGCGAAGCTCTGTTTCTATATACCAATTCATTGTTATAACATGCAGGGCATGATAGAACAAGTGCACCCACTCAGGTTATGGCTTTTCTCCATAAGCCTGCATCCATTTTTCCATATGCATGCGCGGATCATTCTGTCCATCGTACTTTTCTATCAGACGCATCTTAGGCTAATCCGGATTTAAATAGGAACACAACAAATTACAGAGATAACCATAAACATAGACATGCAATGGAAATAATACTTCATTTCATTAATGTAAAAAGTTGAAATATGCTTACAAACAACAATGGAAATAAACGAGCTAGGGCGATGGTAGCTTATCTCTGAGAAGAGATGTGGCGGCTACATGCCTCTGAACTTTGTTAGAATGAGGCTCAAAGGCCTATTTATTGTTGAGAAATAATGGAAAACCCTAAACATCCAAAACCTAACCCTAGAAGATGAAATGCCAAATTGTGGGCCCCATTTGGGTAAATCAGTACATCAACTTCCCAGTGTCGTAACTTCGACATACGATCTTCGTTTGGCGCGCAGAGTATCTCGTTAGAAATATCTATCCAAGAACTACAATTTTGGGAAGAGCAACATGGGTCCATTGACCCATGTTGCTCCCAGATTTCCCAAAAAATGTCATTTAGGGCCTCAAAACGGCTCCATAAGTTCAGGACCCGAAAAACTGCTAAAAATAGTAAACTGTGCCCCAATTAAGGAAATTGAAAATCTGAAAGAAACAATGGTGGGGGTCCAAGTGGACTTGGCAGGTGGCCACCAATATCCACCTGGATCATTCCTCCCCGCTTAGGAAGCAATGGTCCCCATTGCGTTGAGTTCCTCCATGAGATGAGGAAACTTCTGCTGAACTTGGTCCCTAGTGAGCCACTTGCCCTAGTGAAGGAGTTGGCCTGCTTTGACAACTCGATGCAATTCGATATTTTGCTAGTGAGTGTGCTTAATCTGTGGATCCATGGTCTGATCATTCGCAGCTTGTTCCATGCAATCTGGATTAAAATCTTTGGGTGTGAGCTATTCTTCAATGTCGTATGTGTTTAGTAATGGTGGAAAGTATGGCCGAAGGTGGTCCACATTGAACACTGGGTGAAGGCCAAGGAATGGGGGATTGAGCTCAAATGAATTGTCTCCCACAGCCTTGGTAATGGTGTAAGGATCATATCGGAGTGGTCTAAGTTTCTGATAGGCTCCGGTAAGGTGTTCCTTTTGCAAATACAACCAAACTTTTTCGTCCACCTGAAACTTGTGTGGCACCCAATGTTGATCATGTCGCTGCTTGTATTTGGAATTTGATTTCTCCATAATGTCATAGACCTGCTGGCAAATATGTTGGATGTGCTCAATGAAGTTGTTTACCTTATCTATATCGAACTGGACATGAACCAAATCTGCATGAGTAGCTGCAAATGGCATGGCCACATCAATGGGACATAGTGGTTGGAATCCCAAGCCCACCTAAAAAGGGTTGTGGTCAGTCGAGTTGTGGAGAGCTTGGTTGTAGTTGTGCTGAACATAGGGGAGGCTCTTGTCCCTTGTGCATGGATGCTTTGAGTTTTACATGTGTAGAATGTGTACGATCATCATGTTGACAACCTCTCTCTAGCCATCACTTTGAGTATGGAAGGCTGTGGACTTAGTGAGTTTGGTGTCGAGCATCGACCAAAGACTGGACCAAAATGTACTGAGGAACCTACTGTCCCGATCTGAGATGATAAATTGTGGGATCCAAAACTGTACCCACACTCATTCAAAGAAGAGTTTAGTAGTGGCTTCTGCTGTGATATTCTTCTTACAGACAGCCATAATGGCCATCTTCGAGAACCTATTGACGACCACAAAAACACAGTCATTTCCATGCTTAATGGAAGGGAGGCCTGAAATGTAATCCATGGAGATGGATTCCCAAGGTCAACTAGCGGTAGGTAGCGGGGTATAGAGGCCTTGCTTCTTGATGGTTGGTTTGGCAATGGCGCAGGAAATGCATGATCTGATGTATTTCGCGACATCCTGTCAAAGATTTGGCCAATACAAATACTTCTACACTACTACCACCATTTTCTCAACCCCAAAATGTCTAGCAGCCTAACTGTAGTGTGCTTCCCAAATCATCTTGGCACGCTCGCTTGAAGGAACACAAAGGTGACCCAGGTGGCATAACAGGGCATCCTGGAGGTGAAAATCTAGAACATGCTGGCCCTCCAAGAGTGTCTGGTATTTGTGGTTGAATTCTGGGTCGCTTTTGTAGAGAAGTAGGCAATCAAAAGTCTCGTGCCCACAAGAGTTGAGCACAGTGGTTAACGCCATGATCAGTGGTTGACTAAGGCAATCTGCAACATTATTGGTGCTACCTTTCTTATACTTGATATTCAAATGAGATGATAGATTGTGGGATCCCAAAGTGTACCCACCCTCGTTCAAATAAGAGTTTAGTAGTGACTTTTGTTGTGATATTCTTCTTGCAAATAGCGATAATGGCCATCTTCGAGAACCTGTTGACGACCATAAAAACAAAGTCATTTCCATGCTTACTAGAAGGGAGGCCTAACATGTAATCCATGGAGATGGATTCCCAAGGTCGACTAGGGGTAAGCAGCGGGGTATAGAGGCCTTGCTTCTTGATGGTCAGTTTGGCAATGGCACAGGCAGTGCATGATCTGATGTACTTCCCGACATCCTGTTGAATATTCGGCCAATAGAAATACTTCTACAGTACTACCACCATTTTCTCAACCCCAAAATGTCCAACAACGTGACTGTAGTGTGCTTCCCAAATCATCTTGGCACGCTCGCTTGAAGGAACACAAAGGTGACCCAGGTGGCATAATATAGCATCCTGAAGGTGAAAATCTAGAACATGCTAGCCCTCTATGAGTGTCTGGTATGTGTAGCCGAATTCTGGGTCGTTTTTTTATAAAAGTGGCCAATCAAAAGTCTCATTCCCACAAGAGTTGAGCACAGTGGTTAACGCCATGATCGGTGGTTGACTAAGGCAATATGCAACATTATTGGTGCTAGCTTTCTTATACTTGATATTCAAATGGAACTGTTGCAGGTATGTGGACCACTTCTGATGGCGATCATTCTGCAATTTCCATTAGGTCTGTATGAACTATAGGGGTCGGTGGTTTGTGTTGATCACAATTTCCTTCCCCAAAATGTAATGCTTCCATTGTCGGCAAGACTACATAATGGAATACATCTCTTTGTCATAAGTGGGATACTTTCATACTGTGTCTGAAAGTGTCTCACTATGATATGCCATTGGATGCTCGTGTTGAGTAAGCACTGCCCCAATAGCATAGTCAGAGGCATCTGTCTCGACCTCAAATGGTTGTTGCAAGTCTAGTAATGTGAGAACTGGTGACGTGCAGAGGCGATCTTTCAACTCCATGAATTCCTTTTCTTGAGATTCAGACCAAAATAATTTTGATTTCGCTCCTCCTTTGGTGACTTGACTCAAGGACCAAGTGATATGAGAAAATCCCAACACGAAATTGCGGTAGAAGTTAGCAAGACCTAGAAAGCTGCGGAGCTCTATCAGAGTGGTTGGAGATAGCCAATCTCAAATGACTTGGATTGTGGATGGATCCACATGCACCCCCTGTTCATCAATAATATATCCCAGAAACTAAACTTGGGTCATGGCAAAAGTGCATTTCTCAGAATTGGCACATAACTTGTGTTGTCACAATGTTTGGAGAACCTGTCGAATGTGCTGGAGGTGCTCTTCCAAACTCTAGCTGAAGATCGGGATATCATCCAAGTATACCACTACAAATGAGTTGGTGAATGGCCACAAGATGTCATCCATTAGCCTCATGAAGGTTGCTAGAGCATTCGTCAATCCGAAACATATAACCAACCATTCGAAAAGGCCCTCCTTGGCTTTGAAGGCAATCTTCCACACATCAAAGGGTTCGATTGGCACCTGGTGATATCCTGACTTCAAATCAATATTGCTGAAATATTTTTCCCTATTCAGTTGGTCCAAGAGGTCATCAATTCGTGGGATCAGGTACCTATTATAGACAGTGATCTTGTTCAGTGTCCGATAGTCAATACAGAGTCTCCAAGTCTCATCCTTCTTCTGTACCAGCATGATTGGGCTCCCACAGGGCGATGAACTTGGATGGATGTGACCTTTCTGTAGAAACTATTGAATCTACCTCTTGATTTCATCATTCTCCAAAACAGAGTGCCGATAGATTGGTCCATTGGGCAATGGCACACCTGGGGTCAGATCGATGGAGTGCTTGACCTGACAGTGCAGAGGAACCCTTGCGGGGGAGGCGAAGATGTCCTCATACTCCTCCACGACCTTGTCCATCTGTAGTTGACATGCAGAGGGGCACTGTCTGGAGGTCGTGGCCACTATCTTCTTCTTTCCTTGAGGGTGTATCATTAGGAAAACAAATTTCCCGGTTTTGGAAACAAGCTTACTACTTTGTTTTGTAGTAATCAAAGAGATGGTGGTAGGCGGTGCTACCTCTGGTATCCTATACAACTTATTTCCCAAAGTAGCAATAACAACACGGGGCCTTGATTCATACACAGCATCTCGCTTCCACAAGTATGGTTGTCCTAATAATACATCACAAACTTCAAGGGGAGCATTGTCACACGATACCTAATCCGTGAAGGGCTTGATGTTGTATGGAAGGCGACATTGCTGGCTCACGCGAATATCCCGTCCTTGGTTAAGCCACCCAATGGTGTATGGTTGTGGATGTGTTGTGGTCGATAAGCCCAGTTGCTTCACGACCTCTACTAAAATGAGGTTCTTTTGGCTCCCACTGTTGATAATGAACTGTAGCGGGGATCCATTTACCCACATCTAGAAGTGGAAGAGACACTCCTCTTCTAGATCTTCGGGTTCCTCCTTTTGGATCTTCGTGGTGGCAACAGTGGCGTTGGGATTTACATTGATAATATGCTTCCCTTTGTCATTCCCCTTGTCGAGTTTTGACTGAGAGTCGGAACATGCATTTGATTCTAAAACCTTTAGCTCGGTCACCAGTGACTGCTTGGCCCGACACTCACTTGTGTTGTGAGTGGAGCTCTTATGGAACTCACACCACATTCTAGTGTCCTTTTTCAACTTCACGGTGTTGTTCTTTGCTTGCAGCTTTGGCAGGTTGTCTTGGGCCGCCCCGCCTTGGCTTTGTCCTTTGTTCTGCGATTTGGGGGCACCTTTCCCTTGCTTCAGATTCAAAGATCCAAAGTCTCACTTCTTCTATTTAAACTTTTGCTCGACCTTGACGGTATATTGGAATGCCATGTTGAGCGAAGGGATGTTTAGGAATTCTATTTCTTCCTGGATGTACTTATACATGAAACTACGATACTTGAGTACCAAATGCTGCTCTGAATCCTTGATACCCAAATTTGTGCGAAGGGCATGGAAAATATTGGTAAACTCTGACACGTCTTGGTCCCTTCCCTGCCGCAATGTGGTCCACTTTATGTATTGATCCTCATAGCTTCCAACAGGGTAGTACTACTCCTTGATGGCATCTCAGAATGAATCCCAAGTGGGTGCGGCTGAAAATAGTGAGCTTGTACTTTCATACTTATGCTCGTAGTAGGTTTCCCACCAGTCCTTGACGTGGGGGGCTACTTTGAGAAGAGCGAAAATAATCTTTTCCCGACTGGAAAAATCATGAATAGAAAAATAACCCTCTAGCAGATATAACCATTTATCAACGGCATCTGCGTCTATATGATCCTCAAATATGGGGATTTCAAAATTAACTTGTACCTTAAACGATGTGGTGTTCCAGAGTAGCTGTTGGAAGCCGATGCATCGCCCCTAGGTAGCCATTGAAGGATTTGGGCAAAGTTGTCCATCATTGCATTCCTTTGTCACTCGAGGGCTTCTTCAAGCAAGATTTTGATAGGATCTCCTACCCCCTCATCTTTCTTTTCATCC
>APFE031451710.1:0-10963 GCA_000404065.3 Pinus taeda | reverse complement strand
GCCTCTGAACTATGTTGCAATGAGGCTGAAGGCTTATTTATTGTTGAGAAACAATGGAAAACCCTAAACATCCAAAAACCTAACCCTAGAAGATGAAACGCCAAACTGTGGGCCCCGTTTGGGTAAATTGGTACATCAACTTCTCGGGGTCAGAACTTTGGCATATGATCTTTGTTTGACACACACAGTATCTCGTTAGAAAGATCTATCCGAGAACTACAACTTTGGGAAGAGCAATATCGGTCCATGGACCCATGTTGCTCCCAAATTTCCCCAAAAAAACATCGTTTAGGGTCTCAAAACAACTCCATAAGTTCAAGACCTGTAAAACTGCTAAAAATAGTAAACTGTGCTACAATTAAGGAAACTGAAAAGCTAAAAGAAACAATGGTGGGGGTCCAATTAGACTTTGCAGGTGGCCACCAATATACACCTGGATCATAGGCTTCCAAAATCATGCTCTCATCATCCTCCAAGATTCACACCAATCATAAATGCTTCCCTTGTGCATACCCCACCATCTAGCAGGCGTAGCGCCCAATGCCCAGTCTAAGGCTTGGAAGCATTGCTTTTCTGGAACCTCCCTTTCAAATGCATCCAAAAATATATCTACCTCATTTATACCATCATAAATAGATAGATTTCTTACCTCTAATGACACACAACGCAACAACTGTGTCATCATGTTGCAATTCAGCGTAGTTACCTCATGTAATTGATTCTGCCAACGTTTTATTTGTTCGTCAGAGTCCAAAATGCGGGAACTCTCGTGATCCCACGTAATCCGTCCATCCGTGATGGGGTTCACCCAATCTTGATCTCACGTTGTTATCTTATAGATGCAGTCCAGATCATCATCACTCTCATAATCATGGACTGGTTCCATATAACGCGATCCTTCAGCAGGATCCAAGGGTATTATTACGTGTAGTGATTTCTTCTCAAAGATCATCTTTCACTTCTTCAGATTGATTACCCCATTCATATCAGTAGCCTAGTCAATTCCCAGAAGCGCAAGGTAGGGATTGCTATCATCCACTATCTCTATTACTTCAAAATCTACCAGTGTGCTCGCTCCCTCAATATCCACAGTCACCCCCTGTAGCCGCCCCATGGGTATGATTTTTTGTTTATTCGCCATCCTTAGATAAATCGGAGACTATTACAGCATAGGTCTCCCAATTCACTCCCAAGTCTGCTTTGGTAGGACATTCGCATCTGAACCTAGGTCCAAAATGACCTGATCCATTTCATACTCTCCTATTTGTGTGGTCAGTCTCATCTCCCATCCCGTCGTTGTCTTGTGCTTGCCAATATTTCATACCACACGTGGCTCACCTAGCACAATTCCAGCACATCTATTGATGAGTTCTTGTAGCCCTTTTATAGCCTTATTTTCACACGAATACTTCATACAGGTTTCCAGGAAAGTTGTGAGCATAGAGGGGTCCATCTCCGGTTCAGGCTTATCCTTGCTTCCTGAAGTGGAGGCCTCAGAGAAGCTCTTCTTAGCTTCCATGAAGGCTTCCCGAGAACGCTCCAAATCAAACTCAGCCTCTTCCATCGGGGCCTTGTTAACCCATGTACTGTCTTCTAGCTATTTCCCCTTGTCATCTCCTGTCGCAATTCCACTCCGGAGCACTATATTTATGTTTGGATCTTCCTCGCGCGAGTGAGACCTCATCATCTGCAGGTTTTGAGTCAAGGGAGGTGGTAGCGCTCCTTTGTCACGTATCCTAGCTATCATTGTAGGACAGTATTTTGTTTCAAGATCAAACAACGTGCAATACTTGCACGAAGGACACGTTGGATTAGTGCAATCATGGGCATAGTGTCCTGGTCCTCCACAATTATAACAAATCAACTGTCCTCAACCTCTACTAGGTCCTCCTCTGCCTCGGCCTCTTCTACGCCCCTGAAATCGTGTTCGCGCCATCCCTGCATTCTAGTTAAGGGGCCATGTTTCGGCCTGAACCCTGTAGGCAGGAGTTTTATCCATCATCAATTCATAGCTCCTACAAGTACACTCATCATGTCCTACCGACCTACAAAAGTTGCAGAACAATTGTTGCAGTGCTTATACATACTTTTGTAGCAAGTGATAGTTATCTATGGCATGTTTTTTGGCTACCTGACAAATAATGCACCATAATGCAGGCCCCGCACTAGGTCCTGCTTGAGCCTCTGGCCTTAAAGGCATCTGTCCTCCTCCTGCAATGTAGTTTGCAAAGACCAGGCAATGGTCTTCATCATGACCCTGAGTCTTGCATTTCAAGCACCGCACTTTCTCACGTATCTCTGGTTGAACCGTCCTGTCCTGCTTCAGGCTTTGCATCTCAAGGCACAGATTCTTCAACTGCACATGGATCTGTTGGACTCCTAGATTAGGATCCTGCATCAGAGTTTCATGTAGTCTCATGGAAATCTCCAAGGCCTTTGCTTGAGTTGTTATCTTCTGCTGTGACAACGCACTCCTTAAGTGTGGTAGTAGCGAAGCCACAAACCACTCATGATGTTGTCCACTTGTCAAGTTCATGTTGGCTTCATAGATCATACATTTCAGCCTCTGATCTACTTCCCAAGGCATCTCGCCTGGTTGCATCGTGATCGCTTTGAATCCCACAATCGACTGCACTTTAGATTTAGCCCTACTAAATTCCCTATTTAGTGCTGCTAGGATGTCTGCTACTCCAACATTCGGGTTATCGTTAGAGTACTTAATATACCAGGTTAGTGTGCGATCTTGCAGAGAACTAACCAGTGTTACTTTCTTTATATGATCATCCGTAACACCTTAAGCTTCCCATACAGCCCTCACAACAAACCATAATTGGTATGGCCCTCATTTCCCAAGCCCTTGAACAAAGGAAACTTCGCTGTATTTGCCATACTGAACTATGGTGGAGGTGGAGGTGGTACGAGTGAAGTTGGAGGCGATGGCGGTGAAGTCAGAGGTGGTGTGGGTGGAGATGGTATTTGCGGGAATCCTTGTCTTATTAACTGGTAGCGCTTCGCGGAGAAACCTTCACTATCACTTCTTCATCCCTTCGCGGAGGTGAAATTAAAGGGAAATACTCCAAACCCTTATTTCCTTCTTTCCTAAAAGTTTTTCCGCTTCATGTAGTCCCAAACATCAAGGTAGATGCATAACCTGTTTTTTGCACAACAACATTTTAATCCAAGTATTCAAATATTTTACGTACTTACCTCGCGGTCCTTTGAAAAAGCGTCGCTTTGCTTCGCTATAGTTGACTGAGGTGTCGACCGTGAATTCAATCACAAATCCTCCTATGACGCGATTGAGCCAATGATCAATAGCACGGGAGATCTTCTCCTCTGATGCTTCCAACCTTCGCACTAGCTTTGGGGTACACACAATAGGACCGTCAAGTTTCCACCTTCGTTGACTATCTACTAGCTTAGTGATCCACTCATATAGCTCAATAAGGAAAGAACAGAAAAAAAATGTCATGGATCATTGTATACAGGTATCAGTCCAATCACTGTTCTTTTGATAGTCGCAGGTTTTTGTTTTCCTGTGCCACGAATTCATGGATCTTTCTCCCCAACCAATGTCCAATCTCCTTCTTAGTTGGATTCCAGTGATACAACATCACACATCTCTTATGCAAATTCTGGTCTCGGCAATAGAACCATTTGCTGGCTTGAGGGGGCCTGACCCAAGTTCAACATTAATTAGCGAAACAAATCCCTACACTACTGGCCCTTTCAGCATTAGCCTGCAGAGTGCGAACTGAAGTCTCACCCGAAGCAGTATGGGGGGATGCTGAAACCAAGTTTCTGCACCCTTGAGATGGTTGTGATGTCATTTTATCTCTTCTGTCCCTGCCTTCGCACAGGTGATCTCACTCTAGGGCTTGTAAGACAAACCCTCTGTTCTAGCTTTCAATACCTTCGTGAAAGTACACGATCAACCTTTGCGCAGTTTTAACATGTGGCTCAGGTACTTTCGTACTACTATAGCGGTGTGTCATGCAGATTCCTCTATTATCCTAAGTGATTCTCTTATCGTGTCAAATACTTAATGTTATCACCGCATAAACATACGTTCTTACTTGTGTTCACTTAACCAACACATTTACATACATTCGTGCATCATATAAGCATTATAAGTGAAATTCATACCCAACATAACAAGATGCATAAACGGGAAATAAAGATGCAAAAATTGTAGAATACTTCTCTTTATTGATAATTTCGGACAGTTACAGACTCGACCTACCCTGCGCACTCCACTGCGGACTTCTACCCTAGGCCTCTGCGCACTCAGTTGCAGAGCCTCTACCTACACTACGACCCAACTTAGACTTCTAACTCAGAGCTCTTTCTCATACATTGTATCTTCGTGTGTTTATCTTCTATTCCTTTTTTCAAACTACTTAGAGCTTAGCTCTATTTATACAATCCCATGGTCAGCGGGCCATGGGTAGATCTTTTACAACCGACATTACATTTCCAAAATAAGGGTGGACAACCCTATGACTCTTTAACACCTACACGCTCTGCGACCACAAAATGTGGAGTCTTTACACTTGGATTACATAATTTGACCAAAATATGGGCTTCTAACCCCAAAACTTCCATCGGGGGATCCTGTGCCCAACATGCTTCGAGCCATTTATTTCACTTTTGATGGAGAAACACACCTTTTGGAGGATGATGTCACCCTTGGAGGGCATCTAACTCACATGTGGGTTAATTGAGACATATTTTCATCTTATTTCATTGATTTAGCTATATTTGGGGTTGACTTGTGACCTATCCAACTTGTAATGATGGATTATTATTATTTTATGCCTAATACCTCCTATATAAATAGGAGGTTGATTTACCTTGGATTCATTGTTACAATTGGAGATCAATTCACACTTTTTTACTTGTATTTTCTCTCTTGTGCATTATGGAGCACTAGTTGAGCAAATTTCTCCTAGGAATGTTTGAATGATGAGTCTCTCTCTTGGATGACTATTGATGAATCATTAACGATATGTGCTATGTAAATGTAAGTTATCTTCTTTCATCTTGTTCTTGTTATGAATTAAGGTTTCTTAAAATTTTCACCAAGCTTTTGTTGATGCTTTATGGCTCTAAAATATCCTTGTACAATATTTTCATCAAGTTTCTCTTGAGGTGACCCAGATTTAACTCCCTCTCTTTGATCTCCAATAAAATAGACCACTAGAGTTAAAGAGTTGTGAGGCACAGGTTTGTCTACCTTAATTTATTTGAATCCACATCTATCTTTTCCCTTCAACAATTTTTACTCCTAGACTCCATTAGCCCTAGATTGAGAAAGACACTAGTCCCTCTCTTTTATCCCAATCCTTTTAAAACACTAATGATATTTTGATTTTATTTGTTCTAGTGTAAAGTAGGGTTTTATTTACAATAAAATCATTCATTTCCAACATTATTTTCCTTAGATTTTATTGTCCTAGGGTTATGACTTGTTTGTATTTATTTGGAAAAGCAAAAATATCATTTTTCATGCATTTTCCAACCATAATTTAGGGTTGTCATCGAGGGTTTCTTGTGTTGTTATATGTGTTTTTACCACATAAAATTGTTGTAATAAACTCTCTTGTTTACACTCTATTTAGCCCTCATTTTCCAATTATTTATCATAAATTCAAGAGCTATTTCTTACCATTAGACTATTTGTTAGCTATATTTTTTGGCTTAAGTCCTTAGTTTATATAAGCCAAGTATAATTTATTGTTTGGTGTTTGGGAACTTATTTGAGCATCTATTGGTTGACCTAAGCCTCTAGATTTAGCCATAGGAACTCTTGAACTCACATCTTGGAATTGTGCCTTGATCCACCCAAAACCCTAATTGTTATATCCTTGTTCCTGGGTAAATCTTGTTGTAAAATCCTTAGGGGGGATTTAGCTTAAATTGGGTTACTTGATCCCTAAAATCTACTAGGGAAGTTTTCTTGTGTTGGATTGTATCTATCACTAAAATGAGGGAAGTTGTTGGGATGACAGTGGTAGCACTCCCATTTTTACAGTAATAGATCCTTTGGTTTATAAGTTAATTATTGATCGTATGATTGATAGATAACTTACAAGGTGATATTGCCATGAAAACTACATAAAGATCTCGTTGAATATATAACTATTGTGGAACATGTTGTACAAAGTTGTACTTTATTGCTACAAATTGAGAAACCTGGAGTAAATGGGTTATTATAGGCTTGCATTATATAGCATCCAATTTATTGTGCTATAGAAGAATTAGATTGTGAAAGACATGTAATTGTTGTAGCATTGAAGGTTGTGAATCCTTTGTAGTTTTGTTATGCAGTAGTGTCTTGTAGTTTCTTTTATAGACTCATCTCCACTATGAAATTACTTTGATAGGTAAGGGGAGGTGAATCCTCTTGCATCATAGAACAACGTAGAGGTCCAATAATTTAGGCAATGAGTTCATTTATAAACTCAAAAATTCACATAACTTCACAATTGACATTTTGAAGATGAAAGAACCAATTCCACCTTAGCTATGCATTGACAAACATACCTTTCAATAAAAGAAAAAATTTCATCAACCAATTGCCTATAGACATAATTTAAGATTCAAGGGTTACTAGAGACAAAAACTTTGCTCCTCCATGTTTATATCAATTGAAATTCTGATATGTTGAGTAAACTTATTTTCCTTACTTGCACATGAAAACTAGATAGAACTGCCTAGAAAAATCTTAATAAAGTCCAACATTGAATCATAATACCAAAAGTTTCAATATTCTAATTCAAATTAGAGTAAAGCTTAGGTTTTACAATTTCGTAAGAGTACCAACCCTCACCCTGAACTAAGAATCACAAAAGGAACTAGTTCTCACCCCGTAAACTGAATCTCTATCTTTATTCTTGAAAAAACAACAGCAAAATCATCTCAGATGGACATGATTACCTAAGTTGCCTTGGGTACTTCCAATTTTACCTGATCTATGATCAAATTGGTTGGTGGGAAGGCCTTATGTCAACGTTGAGAATCATAATCATTAGAATTTGGCAATATTAATATATAATATGAACATTTTTATGTAAATAATTATTTGTTTAATAATTGATTGTTGTCGATGTGCGATTATTACTATTGTTTGTTTCTTTCTATCATTAGACTGCTTTTAGTGATTTACCAGTAATGAAATTAAACTTCATATCCCCAGAACAGAAGGCAATATGCTTGAAATTGTGAGAAACAATTATTTGTCATATTAAGAAAACAAAACACACATCCCTAAAGAACTTAAGATACAGAGTAGACAATCAAAATTAAATTTAAGGAAAAGGCAAAATAAAAGTTCTCTAATGGATGATAAATAATGTATTCTTTAGAAGTAAGCAAAACAAATCCCAGAAATACTCAAGGTCAATGGAATACAAATACTTTCAAATTTAGTTGTAAGGTAAGCCCTTGAAACTGAGGCTTTACCTTTCTTATCAATCTTCTTTTCTGTATCAAAACACTTCCAGTTCCAAGTATAAGCTACAATTTATCAAGATATTATTCAGTACAGAGTAGATGGCCATGAAAGGTAAGAAATTCAAATGATCTTACAAATAGTTAATTAAACAATGAGCTGCAAAGCCATAGATAAAAAAAAGCATTGTGGTTTCTCGATTTGGAAAATTTGAATTCATAGAAAGACCAAGTCCTACATGAAACCAAAAGATGGGTTGTGCTACTCATATAGTTTCAGTGATGGGCATTATAGGATAAATATGTCATCTCACTGAATCAATAAAAGGACCAAGTCTACAAAAATGGGTTATGCTTCCCATATACTTGCACTGATGGACATTATAAGATAAATGTTAAGAATGTGGATAAAATATTCCTCAGTCTTGCATCTTTATGCGAGCTGGCCTTTACCTGAAAGAATGTCAGACAAGCAAATTTCTGAAGTATGCTGAAAAAAATCATTGGACCAACTACACATCAGAGACAAAGATTGTCCAGAGCTCCAACAATATCTTCATCACCTTGCATAGAAAGACAGAGAGGTGGTGGCAACACTGCATGATGTGCCCTCTTCCTCCCATTGTGATGGATGAGCAGATATCCTAGCCCCAGTTCTCATCAAAAACTCAACGCAAAGAGGTGGATCTTCTACTTTAGTATGGCCTTCCAGCATCAGGATCACTTTATTCATTGAAGGTCTTGCTTGTGCATCCTCCTGAATACAAGAGAATGCAATTTTGATCACTCTTTCTACCTGTTCCCATTCGTGGTCTGCCAGATCTCCCAGTTTCGGATCAACAACATTCCTGATCTTTCCTTCCTGAATCATACTAATTGCCCATGAAGGAAAAAACTCCATCTCCTCCCCCTTGGACAGGTCCGAATTCTTCCTCCCACTGATTATTTCCAACAAAACCATTCCAAAACTGTAAACATCACTCTTGTCTGTGGCACAGGCATGCAGAAGCCATTCAGGAGCTAAGTACCCAGGAGTCCCCCTGACACGAGTAAATGCGTGGCTCTGAGCCCTGTCCATTAACTTGGCCAGGCCAAAATCTGCAAGTTTGGCTCCGAAATTCTCATCCAGCAGAATGTTTTGAGGCTTCACGTCCAAATGAAGAATCCTATCCCTGGATTTGTCATGCAAGAAAGCCAATCCCCAAGCCATATCATGGATGATCTTGTATCTCTTTCTCCAGTCAAGATGTGGTAAAGGATTATTGTCATAACGGCGCCGAAACAACCAACGATCCAGAGATCCATTGCTCATGTACTCATACACTAGCAATCTATGGGTGCCGTCTGAGCAAAACCCAAACAGTCTCACCAGATTTACATGGTTAATGCTTCCCAAGGTTGCAACCTCTGCACGGAACTGCAAATGCCCTGTATCAGCATTACCCAGTTTCTTCACTGCAACTTTTGTTCCATCAGCAAGTTGCCCTTCAAACACAACTGAAAACCCACCAACCCCAAGTTGCCTACTGAACCCTTCTGTGGCCTCCTCCATCTCCTTGTATGTGTATCTCTGGGGCAAGCCTGGCAAATTCTCTAGAAATGCATCTTCTTCAGACTTGGGCTTCGCCACTTTCTTCTTCACCTTATACCTCCACGCAAGAAAGCCCAGTGCAGAAATTATGACAACAATGCAAACCCCTGCTACAGCGATAGCTAAAACATTCGTTTTCCTATCCTTGTGGTGATGGATTTCCTTGAATGAACCCGGGCCTACCTTGATAAATGCCTTAATGCTCTGATCCGAGACTCGTTTCAGGGATTTGATCTCCTGATAATGGTAACATCCTCCAGAGTTATTCCAGAAGAAAGCCGCAGCACAAGAACAGTTCAACAGGCATGAGTTCTTGCATTGGTCGAGGCTCACAGAGCTCGGATTCATGTACTCATTTGCAAAGTAATCGACCCCATCAAGCTCCAGGAATTGGTTCGAAGCCCCGCATATAGGATTCTTCCTTAAACTACATCCGATATTGGGTTGAAATTCATTAAATATAGTATCATCCTGGCAACTGCAAGTCCCTCCTGAGCTACAAATGCCGAGGGAACCACAGATATTGGGAAGCTTACAGACATCCATAAAATATATAGAAAACATGTCTGAATCAGAGACCAACATGGTCTCTGATTGAATATATGTTCTGAAATTTCCATCGTTATCCAATCTCAGGAACCGAAAGAAATCATTCCCAGGCTGAGCTCCCACAGCAATTTGTCTTGGGTTGAGCGCCTGCCCCTGTGTTTCTTGCATGCATTCGGCGCTTACGCTGAGAACCTGCACTAGATTTATGCTTTCCCCTTTCGATCCGTAAAGCAAGCCAGTGTTATTACAGGCAGAATGCAACGCAAAGTTCAGAGAACTCGATGACTCAAACCCTAATGGATTGTATGTCCAGACCTCATAGGGAAAAGGCGAAGGAAAGCTAGCATAAAAAACAACACCGCCCGGTTCCATTTTCAGCATATATGGCCCTTCTGAAAATTCAGTCTGGGATTTGCTCGAGACGAGAGCTTTGCCTGAACCCAGATACCCTCCTTGAACGATGGTATCAGTTGGGTGATCGAAACTCGCCCAAATTGTAACATTTTTAATGTTTTGCAGTATCAGGTTGCCTGAATCCAAGAGTTCCAGACGATTTACTTGGCCAACATTGGCAGACCATGCCAGAGACCCGTCCGTGTCTTGTAGAATTAGGTCCCCTGCCTCATGTGCCAGCTTTAAACAGGGCTTTCCTCTGATAGGTTTGTTCCTGTTGGCTGCCCATACCATGGTTTCATTCAATCGGATATAAGCAATGACCAGATATCGAGTTTGGTTATCGAATCTGGAGAATTTCAATGCAAACATTCCGTTTTTACTCTGCAGAATGTTTTCCCCTGTGTCCTCCATACAGCTCTTGGAGTCAGGATACAGAGCAGAAGGGTACTGAGCAGCGGTTGGCAGAGATTGAAATATGATGCAGCCTGTGATCACCATTATAGGCATCAACAGCGGAAAATCCATTTAAAAATATCGCTAGAAAATCAGATACATTTGCCTTATTTTCATATGAATGCTTAACAGAGAAGGGAAATTGAAAACTAGAGTTTTTGCGTACATGAATGCCTCAATCTGAACAGCCTCAGTGATTAACACCGGGTTGCAACGTGTAAAGCATTTCAAGTCAACATACTCACCTCATCTCAACAAACGCGCCGCGCTCGTGAATTGTCGCAACTCGCAAGTTCAAAGTCAACTCTCACCGTCTCCCCTGGACTCGATCAGAATCAATCCAGCCCACAGAAACTCATTTCAATTCACATAAAACTCAAATAGGCAGGCAGAAATACGCGGAGATTCCAGAAATTTTCAAAAATCATTTTAGGTATTGGTAAATGGACCCCATAGAATAATACATCCTGGGGGATAGTTTGGGAGCTGGCATTTTTCCTTTCAACTATTTTTCTTCTATAT
>APFE031451704.1:0-25568 GCA_000404065.3 Pinus taeda | reverse complement strand
TTCAGCATCAGTGGGTGTCTCTAGCCCAACAGAGAGGTCAGTTGGGAGATTAGTTACTTCTCAGTAACTGAGTTGCAGTGCAGCAGTGGGCAGCACAATGCAACATGATGAGAGGAGGTGCAGTGCAGATGCAGTGCTAGGAGAAAGGACCAGCAGTAGCACAGATGCAGAGGGAGCTGTCATACAAATGCAGCAGTGGCATTGGCAAACCATGGGCAGCAGTACAAGATCTAATAGTGCAGAGGATGGTGGGCAGCAGGCCTAGCATCAACATAGGGACCGATGTCAGATGATCAGAGTAATACTTAGTGAGGAGTATTGCTAGAGCGTAGTCCTCGCTAAGAGGGAGTATTGATTTGGGGTAGCATCGGATGTGCTCTAGCCATGAAATTTGGTGGAAAGGTTGGGGCACATGAGATCTCCAATACCCAAAAAGGGTTTGGGCAGATTTAAATAGTTCAGAAGATATTAAAATAATTAATATTTTTAATGGAGTCCCTAAGTCTAGATCTAGGGAAAATAAAATATTAATGTGTATTAATATGAAACTGTGTTAGAATGGTCCAAAAGACATGGATCAATCCAGATCTAATCTTAGTCGTTGATTAGGGACTTAATCTCGGCCGTTGATATATCAATAGTAAAAGTATAAGAGGAGGCTTGAGGGTCACTTGGAGAATACACCAGAGTGATCAGTCATTCTATTCTCTACAGTGGGGTTTGCTAAGAGAGATAGAATTAGCGATCGGATTTGCAATTAAGGGTCATTGAGCATAGAGAAATAGAGAGGCAAAGATAGTGTTGGGAGAGCAGCACAGTAGCCGGGGAGAGTGACGCAGAGCCAGTGAGGACTCACATAGGGCCATGCAGAGGCAGTCGGGAGCTGTGTAGAGCCTCAAAGAGGCCATCGTTGTTGACGCAAAGGGCTAGAGGGCTGACACAAGAACTCCTAAGGCTGACGCAAACCCATCCGGGATGATGCAGGACCAGTGTTGGGTAGAGAGGGGCTAACGCAATCCAGAGAGAGGTTGACACTAGGGTTTCTGGGGCAGATTGGTGTTGAGGAGCTGCCAGAAAGATTATCCGGGGTTTTAGCCAAGAGATTTGTCTCAAACAAAGAGGTATTACTACCAAGGAAATTCTTTGTTGGGTAGGCCAGTTTCGGTACCCAGATTGTACTCTGATATTGCTTAATAAGAAAACCCTCAGATAGCTACACCGATTTTCCCACATTGGGTTTTTCTGGGGACATTGGTCCAAAAATAATGGTGTCATATGGTGTGATTGTTTCTATTTCCTTTAGTTGTTAATATGTAATATGTTGACTATGCACTAGTGTTTATTTTCAGTATTTACATTGTAAATAACTTGTTAAGTAACATAACAAGTAGGTAGGAATAAATCAGATCAAGTGCATGGAGGGTTTCTAACTAAGTAGACTTAGAAACTTCAACAAAGGAGAATATGCTTTCATTGGCTCGAAGGAGGGTGGAATTCGATGTGGGCCCACATGGGCAGCATTGGAGGAAATTCGATAAAAGAGGGAGGAGCTCTCGTTTTTGGTGATCATTCATCATTTTCGAATTTGTCTTTGACAAGAGAACGCTTGAGCAGTGAGCCAAGTCTGCATGTGTTGTTCAGCACGTCGGGTGTTTCTGAGCGGAAACCCCAGCCCTTGCTTCGGTGTACCTCGAGTGCCACCCCAAGGAGGGATTTCTTCTTCAACATAATCAACACTAGCAACAGGAGGTCGATTTGCGGCAATAGAGAGAGCCACAGCAACGCATGGACTGTGCAGACACTGGTAGAGGCATTCCTTGAGTGTGGGGAGATAAGGGAATTTGAGGTGGAGAATTGGTGGGAAGGCTTGGGAAGCCTTCTAACACGATTTGCAGGCATTTTGGAGGCATTTTAGCAACAGACCATTGACGAGGCCAAATTTCCCAGCCAAAGAGCTAGTCAAGCTCAAGGGGATCGAAATTTCGGGGTCTAGCTTTAGCCAAAACCTTTGTGGGTTATTCTGGGTGTCTTTAGTAGAGGCCAGGATTAAATTCCCAGAATTTTCTGAGGAGTAGAGAAGGCTCTGGCAGCTCTTCATTTCAGGCAACGACACCATTTTCTAGGTTTTACAATGCAACAGTTGGGTCGAATTGACAGGGCTTGAAGAAGGATGATTTAGGGATCATTGATGGCTTTGCAAGCTTGCCAAAATCAAGCCCAGGTGAAAACATTCCAGCACCTTGATTGTACACCTTTCCTATTTAATAAAATGAGTAGACAGTGCTATTGTGGAAGCATTATCATGATCTGATTGTCTGTTTCAATTTTTGTGATGTGCTGTCTATTTTGCTTTGATTATTTACTATTAAGTTTCCCTTGGGGATATTAGATTCATTGCCTACCAGGGGTTGGGAAAATCATGGGTTCGTATATGATGGAGGCTCATAGAACTTGTAGGAACCAGGGTGATGGCCATGATGATGGGGTAGGCCTCATGTATTGGCTTTTGCTCACATGCTAAATGTGTTTGTCTTGACCATATTTTGCATTTTGTGGTATATTTTCCTATTGAATGTGCCAATATATGCTTTTACTTTTCTTTTTCGCTGCATCAACCCTCGGGGCATCATTCTAGGCCTAACCCAAGGTGTGGGCAAGGGGAAGGGGAGAACTAGCACCATGTAGACCTAGTAGACCTAGTGGAGGAATGTGGACCTAGGTGGGAGAAATGATGAATGGGATAATAATGAGTGGAAAGGGGGTAATATATGCGGATGACGGAGCGAGACCACGCTACCAAAATCAGGGTTTCCTGTGAAATACCATCCCTAAAGCCAAATGGTCAATAAAAGAGACCCCATGGGACTAGAATCCAAGGTTAATAACCAAAAGGGGTTTAGGGGACAAGAGCACAAAAACCTAGCCCATTCTTTCTGCTGAATCCCCCCATTAATCCATGCTCAGAAGTGTCCATGATAGCAAACTACAATACTCAATTACCAAATGACAAGGCATACCTTTAGGTTCGATAGGCCCGCCTTCAAACATACGATCATGGCAGATGGGTGAGGGACCACATGGCTGGCTTAGGTAGCGAAGAAATGGAACAATGAGATAGTGCTGCAAGGGGCTACTAGCTGCCGATTGAAGACCATCTTGGAAAAAAAAAAATCTCCTAGGGATATTACCCACAAAATGGTGGGTAACATCTCGCTCGAACTGGAACATGATCTCTCAAAGAAGTGAACAAAGCTACTTGAACGGTAGGTCACGAGAACTCCAACAATTATCTTGGTTACTGTAGACCTATTACCTTCACATATAATAGATGAAGAACAAGGGGCAGCATGCTTTCACACCGTCTCATGATCGCACATGCTTAATGTTAGGCCATAAGATCAACTGAAAAATAAAATATGCAAATTTTAATTTAGATGCACCTACTCTACCATGAGAAATATCATATGATGTTAGTGCTAATTCAAAATCAATATGTAATGCATCCTACTCTACCATGCATATGATATAAGATCAAGACTCAAGGAAAGGGGTTATACGACTTAATTTGACCGACTCGGGCCAAAGTTCGTCGTTCAATTTGGCCATGTAATAATAATCTTCCCCAACTTTTCCATGAATCTTGACAGGCATTGGGTCTCTATCAACCAAGACCAAGTCCCCAGCCTTATATTCCTTTTCAGACTTCCACTTTTTGCTTTATTTAGAGGTTGGTCGCTTGAGGATATAGACTTCTTGAGATGGGAGAATGGAAGAAGGCTTTTCAATTTTATGGGTTTCATAGTATGGTCCAACCTTGATCACATGAGAGAGGTAGGTGTGTTCCCTATAAAGGATAAAAGGGGTTCCATCAGATTGCGGAATGGTAGCATATGATAAGTCCATTTGAACATGACCCCCAACGGTAGCCCCCCACTTCCTAGATAATAGCATTCCCCACACATCAGGAATATCAATGACAACAATGTCCATGAGGAGGGATATGTCGGGATTCCTAGCCAAAGAAACCTTAAGGTCTTTGATGAGACCTTCTACTTCGACAAGCTTGGAGTTAAAACCACACACGTTCTTGTACGGTCGTGTGATGCTGAGACCCAATTGCTTCATAACTTTTAAGGGCATGATATTTGCGAAAGCTCCCAAGTCTAACATATAATTTTGTAGGAACAGGTCATTGATAGCCAAAGTTAGCATGAATGGTTCATACACAGGGTTTTGATCAAGAATTTGAATATTTTTTTATTCTTCGGGTAATTCTTCTTCTTGAATTCCCACAGACTTCTTGATTTGTTGTTGTTGCTCGAGAAGTTTAGCAATCTCTTTCAAATGAACGGGTATGGTATGGTCATTCTTCCTATGACAACTCCTATGTCAATGTCAAGTTTAACCTCTTTCCCTTTTTCTTTCTTCTTGACGTTTTTCTTTCTTGGAGGATCCTTTTTTGGATTGGCTTTGGTTGAGGGATCCTTCTTGGGAGGAATTTCAGGGAGACATTCTTTGGGAGCGGCTTGCTTAGGTAATGAATCTTCTTTATGTGAAAATTCCAAGCTGGAATCCTATTGCAGCAACTAGAAATTATTCTCCTAAATGTTCATTTTATTTAACAATTTATTTGTTGTTTGCTACAGCAAATACTCAATAAACCACACTGCAATCTACACAAATAAAACTTCGGAAGAATAAACGCTGCAAGAAATGCTAGCACACACACATAAAATAACACAGTTATTTTGGACAAAAGTCCCCGGAAAAACCCAACTTGGGAAAACCGATGGAGTAGCGGAGGGTTTTATTATTAAGCAGTAGTGAAATAATCTGAGTACAACTGGATGCCAAAACTAGCAATCCTACAAAGAAATACTGGCAAAAATATGGAGAGGAATTTTCTCACCCCACAGGCAATCTCTCGGCACAACTTTACTTCAAAACTTCGGCACTCTCAGGCTCTACGTAGCAGGCTAGATGTCTAGCCTCGGACTAGACTCTAATGAAGTTGTTATGCCTTCTGCGGACCAGAAAGACGCTTCTCCAACACTTTGGAACTCCTTCCCGGCCTCTGGAACTGAAAATGTCAATCTCTCCCAGCAAATCGACTTTGCCTCTAGAGGCTACTGCATTTCTCTCCGTCAGTCTCTCTGTGGCTCTTCTACCTCTCTACAAATGCACTCACTAGATCTGGAAATCTTCCTCTAGCTTCACTGTTTCTGCCCCTCTCCCTGCTTCGATCTCACTTGCTCTCTCTCCGGAAACTGAGTGCTACTACTTTGGAAATCGATCTCCTCATGAAATTGAACTGCTCAAGTGTCTTCTCCAAGTGCCCATCGACTTCTTCTTATAATCCTCTGTTGGGACTCCAACAAACAAGACTAAATCTTAATCGATGGCTAAGATCATCTTGAAGTCGATTCGTGTGAGTTTCTAGATCATTCACACCTTGTCTTAATTAATACTAATTAATTAACTATCTTCCCTAAGTTTAGACTAGGAAATATTTAAAAACTGGTTAATAATCTACTTAAGTCATTTCTAGGCGGAGTTTTCAAAAACGATTTCTCTTGAAACCTTTTGTAAGTTTTGGAGGTCTCGTGTTCTTTAGCCTCTCTAACTCAAGTCAAGACTAGAACACCTTTCCGATGCTACCAAAAACTAACACTCTCTCTTAGCATGGAAGCAATTCTCTGCAGTCTTCTGCATGCTATCATACTCACCAACCTGATCTCATGTTGCTGCTACTGCAACTAAGAACAGATCTATTGTTCCTACAACTGGCACTGCAATTGTCTCCCCGATTCTCTGACTGCACTAGTTTTTCCTTCTCTATTGAGTAGTTGTTTACACGTATCTATCTCTGCACCACTCGAGCATTTGACTGCACTAGTTCTGCAACTATCCCTCAAAATATGACTGCGGCTGTTAATGTAATATCCCTAAATTTGTGAGCATCAGAGTAACTAAGGAATTTTGCCCAATTTTAGTAATATTAATTAAAAATGGGCAAATATTATTGGAGAAAGGTGGCTAGTATTATTTTATCAAGGAAGAGCGACAAATTATTATTTTATTAAATGGTGGCAAAAGTGAATCAGTGGACAATGGCCCCCACCAATAAAATAATATTAAAAAAGAGTCTAGAGGCATAAGGAGAAATTATAAAAGGAGAATGGACTCATTTGTGAATTATATTTGGTCATTTTACAATTTCAACATTAGTTCTCTTGAGCTCCTTAGCCAAGACAATTGTGTTGTTCAGCACAAGGAATTTCCAAGCGGGAATTTCACCTCTACCTACAGTGAACTTCGAGTGTCACCCTAGGGGAGTAATAAGGAGTCCATCTCAGGGCTTCTCTAGGAGCTACACTGTAGACCATTTCCAGTTGGAGCGTGCATCTCTTAGGGTGCAAAAGGAAATACGAAGGAGCTGAGAGAAGCTAGAAAACACTGGAGTTTTGGCCGAAGAATTTGCAGAAATTTATCAATAGGGAGGGTGAGTTTTTCCTTGTTGATTTGCAAGGCTAAGAGTGTTGCATGTTGGAGGGACAAACTTATCTATTTCGGGGGTTTCTGGATAGCTACTGCGCAGACATTTTGACAGGGAGATTTGGGGAGTTCAGACTAAGGCGAAATAAAGAGGCTTGGAGTCATTTGCAGGTGTTGGAGGAGATTTTTCTAGCAATGAATTGGCCTTCTACAGCAGAATTCCTTTTACAGAGCATTTTTTCAACTAGTCAGAACCACACACATTTCCTAGGGTCACCGAGGCACGTTGGATTCAACACAAACCCTTTCTGGGTCTTTTTGGGTTTATTAAGAGGAGTCTCTAACTAATTTTATAGATTTTTTCGGAAAATATTCGGGCCTGAAATCCTCATTCTTATAGCAAGGCAAATTCCCAGTTAGTTGAGCTATTTGCATCACTTGGTGGGCTCAGTTTTGGCTTGGATTTGGGCTAAACCCTTTCTGGGTATTTCTGTGGTTTTGGAGGGGAGTCCGTCGCTGCAATTTCAGGGTGATCCAAGCATTCTTTAGGGTAGAATCTCCAGTCCCATTCTAGCAGCAGTATCAGTAATTTTCTAGGTAGTGCACAGTACCAATTTGGGCAAATATTTTCTCCATATTAGAGTTGCACTACATGGGGTTTGCATAGATTTCACAGCAAGCCCAGGTTCCAAAACTTCAACTCATTTTATGTACTCATGTATCATAAAATTAATAAAATGGCTCAAATTGTGTTGTTGGACATTCTGGTGTTTTAATTATTGTGTATGAGTTCCAATTTATTTACTACTATTCCTAGTCCATTGCTTGGTATTAGCTGTTAAATTTAACAAAAAATATTTGTCATGTCCCTTCCCAAAAACATTTACAACAGGCTTATCTCTACACAATTTTGCATAATTTTGCCAAGGAAAAGGACCCAAGCAACTTCGAATTAGGGACTTACAAGAAATTTCGGCCAGATTAGTTTGCTAGTGGAAGATGGGGGCCACCCACATGGTTAGTCGAACCAGGCAATTCGAATAGCTTGGAGGGATTTCGAATAGCTGTTGGAGAGACCCACATGAGGGAAAGGAAGGCCCATGAAGTCATAACGAGAAGGATCCTCTCACTTGGGGATTCATTCACTCTTGTATATCGAATTTTACTTGACTGTTTGCTCGAGCTGCTTAGCCGGGTCAACTAGCTGTTCAGCCACGAATCTCTCAAGCTGGAGATTCAACCTTACCTTTGGGGGACTTCGAGTGCCACCCTAGGAAGGTAGTTCTGTAGCATTTCGAGGAATTCCAGGAAGTATCCACAGCACAGTCATTCAGCTATCTTCAGAGAGTGCATATTTTTGGGCCAGCAGTGAGAACACGCAGTGAGTGAAAGAGTTACCTTGGGTCAGCCATTAGCCAGAAAAGCTAAGGAATCTGTGTTGATTTGGGGTAGCATCGGATGTGCTCTAGCCACGAAATTTGGTGGAGAGGTTGGGGCACATAAGATCTCCAATACCCAGAAAGGTTTTGGGCAGATTCTAAAGAGATCAAGAGATATTAAAATAATTAATATTTTTAATGGAGTCCCTATGTCTAAACTTAGGGAAAATAAAATATTAATGTGTATCAATATGAATCTGTGTTAGAATGGTCCAAAAGACATGGATCAAACCAGATCTAATCTTAGTCGTTAATTAGGGACTTAATCTCGGCCGTTGAGATGTCAACAGAAAAAGTATAAGAGGAGGCTTGAGGGGCACTTGGAGAACATACTGAGGGAGACCAGTCAGTGCAATTTCTGGGGCGGGTTTTGCTGAGAAATTGAACCAGTGGTCTGGAGAGCAGTCAGGAGGCAGCAAGTATGGAACAAGAAGATGGGAGATCAATGCAGAAGAGGCAAACGCAGAGCCAGAGGAAGCCACGCAGAGGCAGCAGAGACTGTGCAGAGCTAGAAGGAGCTGCATCATCCACGCAGAAGGATCAGAGACTGTGGAGAGCCAGAAGGGCCTGCATCATCCATGTAGAGGATATAGGAGTGACGCAGAAGCCTAGAGAGGCTGCGCAGAGCCTAAGTAGGCTGACGCTGAGGGTTTCACGCTGTAGCAGAGATCAGTAGGGCCTACGCTGGGTTTAGGAAAGTGATGGAAGTTTGTCCATCTATGGGTAAGCCAGTTAGCACCCTGTTGTACAAGAATATTGCTGAATAATGAAATCCTCCCTTGGTGCACCGGTTTTCCCACACTAGGTTTTTCAGGGACATTAGTCCAAAATAATTGTCAATGTGTGCATATTTTTTGTTTCTGTATTACAATGTGATATCTGCAGCGGTATTTATTTTAATGTTTGTTGAAGTAATTTCATGAATAACTTATGATGAAATAAGTAGGAAAAGTAAATCAGTTGCTACAATGATAGAATTTTCACAATCTGAAGGACATCATTGGGCCAACATTCAGGGAGAGTTTTGGGGCAAGAGAAGGCAGCAAACCAGCGTTTCAAATTCTAGGCTTAGAGGACAGCCTAGAGGGCCAGTTCAGTCAATTCGTGGGTCTTGAGGGTAGGAGCTATAGCCCGGAATTTCAATTGGGGAAGGAAGGAGATTCATAGGAGGGATCATCTCAGTGATTTGGGGCATTTTTCAGGAGGTTTAACAACCTCATTCCAATAGGTTGAGTTTTGCAATTGCAGTTGAGGGTGGGCTCCTTGGGGGTCAAATTTCATAAGTATGAACCAGACAAAATTCTTCCTGGGTTTTTCTAGGTTTAAGACAAGGAGAAAGGATCTGAAATCTCATAATTTTCTGAGCACAGGAAACAGTTATTCCAACCCTTCGAAGTCAGCGAACAATGTAGTTTCTAGGCAGTGCAATTCAGTTTTGGTGCAACAGTTGGGGCAGCCTTCAGCTCAACATTTTCTCACCTGGCTTTTGTCACGCTTGTCCATTGAGACAAGCACAGGTGCACCATTCTATTTTGTCATTGTATTTTCCCTTGAAGAATTAATAAAACGGCTCAGCAATTCTCTATTTCCAGCATTTTCATGGGTGCTTGATGTAATTTCATTTTTCTTATTGCTGGATTGTTTGCACGCTGTGTATATCACTTAATTTCCTGTTTAGGAACATTACAGTGGTATCAAAGCCTAGGTTTTGGCTCAGTTGTGGGGATTTTCTCCTATGAGAGAAAGGGACCAGCAGAACATCACATACAGGAGGCAAAGGTACCAGAGCAAAGAAAGAGAGTTGGAAATCACTCTGATCATGAAGGACAAGAGGAAAGCAATGGTAGCAAAGGAAGATATGGGAGAGCCCAAGAGCAGGGAGGAGATGGCTTTTGACAACCTCTTGAAGGCTTTGTTTGATTTAGCAAAGGGCCAGAAAGAGATGTTAGAGAAGATAAAAATGCAGAACCGAGAGAGAACTACCCCTAGAGGATTCTTATGCGGGGAAACTTCTGGAGACTCCTAGCAATTTGATCACCCTTCACCGGCAGCACAACCCCCATCAGCTAGTGGGCCAACTCGAGCCACACTGCCCTCTTTCGTTCCTGTGGCACACAGATCGAACCAACATGGGGTGAAGACCCCTCACAGATGGGAGAACACTTCATAGAGTGGCAATCTATTGGTGCAAACTTCAGGGAAGCACTCTCTTTCAGAGATTTCTAAAAGCTCAAGCAGAATGAGAAGAGCAAAGGCTATGGAGGACAGGGCACGAAGAGTTACGAGCTATAGAGGACCATAGGGAGGATGTACTTCCCTATATTAAATGGCACTGCTAAGTGCACTGCTCGAGCTTGGGTTAAGAAGATGGATACATATTTCCAGCTCAACCGGATGACAGAGATGGAAGCCATCAAGATGGCCATGTTGCACATGGAGGGGGAAGTCCATGACTGGTGGTTTCATGGTTTGGCCACCATGGGGCATGCCAATGTGGCTTCATATGAGGATTTCACCAGAAGGATGGTGGAATGCTTTGACCAAAGGGATCCGGAGGCCTATTTCAGGGAGCTAACCCAAGTGCGCCAGATAGGCAACCTAGAGCAGTACATTTCGGAGTTTCTGCGAGTTTCAGTGATGGTCCCAGACCTATCAGATGCTCAAAGGGTATATACCTTCATAAAGGGCTTACTCGAGCCCTTGCATGAACTGGTAGAGTCATGCAGACCCTCCACGCTACAAGAGGCAGTTATGTGCACTAGAGATCTGCAGGGGGCCATCCCCAAGACCAGAGCACCTTTTCCTGCAAGGACCCCTTTACCCCAGATTGGGCATGACATTAGACCCCCACCTTAGAGAACCACCCAAGGAAAGGGGTAGCTGGATGATGAGACACAAAAGGACCTTAGTTGGAGGAAGTTGCGCTTCACTTGCCGGGAGCCCTGGGCACCAGGCCATCAGTGCACTACTGGCAAAGCACATTATATTGAGGTCTTTTCAAACAGTGACTATGAGGATGAGGTGGAGCAGAAGTGTGGTATGGGAGACGGTGAGAGTTCGGCAGATAGGGGATCACCAACACCACCTCCACATGGAGGGGCATCCTTTGCCCCATCCTGGGGAGTCCATTCCTCTTTATGCGGGGTCCCCAAATTCTTGAACATTGAGGATCAGAGTCACTATACAGGGACAACGAGTGTCGGCCTTAGTTGACAGTGGGGCTACCCACAACTTCATAGATGCCCAACTGGTTCAAAGGAGGAGTTTCACCATCACTGAGTTTGAGGGCTTTTTAGTCCTAGTACCAAGGGACCGTACCATGCAGTGCACTCAGTATGTGCCTACTTTGACAGTAGTTATGTGGAACTACTCTATGACGAACCATTTCTTTGTGGTCGATGTGCCAGACACCAACGTGGTGATGGGTGTCCAATGATAGTACTCCCTTGGGCGAGTGACTACTTATTGGAAGAAACTGGAGATGGAGTTCACCGGGTCAGATGGCAAGTCAGTGGTCCTTAGAGGCATGCATTCATATCCACCCCAGACAGTCTCAGCATATAGAATGGAGGCAGATCTGTGACATGGGGACATAGCATGGGCACTGGAGTTGTGGGTTTCAGAGGTTGGGAGACAGGTCCAGCCACCACCTCCAGACATACAAACCTTGTTGGACAGGTATGCAGTGGTGTTTGGGGATATTCCACTAGGGCAGCCGCCAAACAGGGGATTCGAGCACACCATTGATCTGGAGTCGGGTGTGCAGGCAGTGATCACTACCCCTTATAGGCATCCTAAGGCTTGTAAGGATGAGATTAAGAGGGCCATCAAAGAGTTTTTGGCATTGGGCCGTATGAGGCCAAGTTCCAGTCCTTTCGCTTCTTCAGTAGTGTTGGTGAAGAAGAAGGATGGAACCTTGCACATATGCAATGACTACCGAGCCCTCAACTGAAAGACATTGAAGAACCAGTACCCCATCCCCCGCATAGATGAGTTGATGGATGAGCTTAGAGGAGCCAAGTACTTCTCTAAGATAGATCTATGTTTGGGGTACCGCCAGATCAGGGTGACGGATCAAGACATTCCCCAGACAACTTTTCGGTGCCATTATGGGCACTTCGAGTTCCTGGTCATGCCATTTGGGTTGACCAACGCCCCAGCTACTTTTCAATCGTCTATGAACCAAGTGTTTCGGAGGCAGTTGAAGAGATTTGTGTTGGTTTTCTTTGACGATATCTTGATTTACAGCAGGACTTAGGAGGAGTATCTCCAACACTTGGATGAGGTAATGCGTGTTTTGGAGCAGCAGTTTTATGCCAAACTGTCCAAGTACGAGTTTGGCCTGACAGAGATGCTCTACTTAGGGCATATCTATAATATTCCTAATTAGCCTTGGCGAATTGGAGTATTCAATTTTGTTCAATTTTTGCCTTCTATAGTTATTTGTAAATAAAAAAGTGAGGAAGGGGGACATAACTCACTTTCAGAATAAAAAGTCACTTCCTAGTAGCACAACGTTGTGACTTAGAGGAGAGACAAGGGGGCCAAAGCGGGACATAGAAATGGAGCCCACGCAGACACATGGAGGAACTACGCAGGAGAAAAGGAACACGTGGCAAGAGGGGAATCACACAGGAGGAGGTGAGCCTTGGGATTGAGAGAGGCAAAGGCTATAAAAGAGAGAGGAGCCCCCTCATTTTGATCATTCCGGTTATGAGCATTTGTGATAGTCATTTCGACTTAGAGTTGAGAGGGGCACATTTCTTCTCAAAGATTGATTTGAGATCTGGGTACCATCAGATTCGCATGAAGGAGCAGGACATTCCCAAGACCGCCTTCAGGTGTCACTATGGGCAATTTGAGTTCTTGGTGATGCCTTTTGGGCTAACCAACGCCCCAGCTACATTTCAGTCCTGCATGAATCACATCTTCAGTAGTCACTTGAGGAAGTTTGTGTTGGTATTCTTCAATGATATTCTCATTTACAGCAGGACTTGGGAGGAGCATCTCCAGCACATTGAGACAGTATTGCATATCTTACAGGAGCAGCAGTTCTATGCCAAACTCTACAAGTGTGAGTTTGGGTTGACAGAGATGTTGTATCTGGGACACATCATAGGGGTGGACGGAGTGAGTGTCCACGAGGAGAAGATCAAGGAGAAGATCAGGGCCATCAGAGAACGGTCGGAGCCGAGAAATGTGACGGAACTTCGAGGATTCATTGGCATTTGTACTTACTACCGGAAGTTCGTCAAGAGTTTCTCACAGCTCGTTGCACCCCTGACAGATTTGACGAGGAAGGGGGCTTTCAGTTGGTCGGATACAGCGCAGCGAGACTTTGACAGGCTCAAGGAGGTTATGAGCAGCTGCCCAGTGCTTGCATTGCCAGATTTCACGCAGCCATTTGTTTTGCAGTGTGATGCGTCGGTAGAGGGGATCCGCGCAATATTGATGCAGGGAGGTCACGCTATAGCCTTTAAGAGCCGGAAGCTCCTTCCGCACGAGAGGTTGTATTCCATATACGACAAGGAGATGTTGGCCATCATGCATGCATTGGCTAAGTACCGACAGTATTTGGTGGATAACAGGTTTAGGGTGAGGACTGATCACAACAGCCTCAAGTTCTTTTTGGAGCAGAAGCAGCTACAGGAGAGGCAGTAGAAGTGGATCAATAAGATCCAAGCATATGACTTTGACATTAAGTATGTCAAGGGTAAGAACAACGTGGTAGCAGATGCCCTTTCACGTAGACTAGCCACATTGTCTCTTATGAGCTTGGATACAGATTGGAGGGCTCGACTCTTAGTAGAGTACTCCAAAGATAGGTTTGCATGTGAGGTTCTAGATGGGCAGGTGGCAGATAACAGGTACAGGGTGGTCGATGAGATCATCTATTACAGAGATCGGATCTTCTTGACTCAGGGCTCTCAGCTCACGAAGAAGATACTCCAGGCATCACATGATTCACCTTTGGCAGGACATCAGGGGTTTACCAAAACCTACAGAGCCATTAGAGAGAAGTTCTCATGGAAGGGCCTCAAGGAGGATGTACTCCAGTACATCCAGGAGTGCGATGTTTGCCAAAGGAACAAGGGAGAGATGAGCCATCCCGCGGGTTTATTGCAGCCTCTTCCCATTCTGGAGGGGAAATGGGAGAGTATTTCGATGGACTTCATCACAGGGTTGCCCACAGTACAGGGCAAGGACCGTATCTTTGTCGTCGTTGATCGACTAACAATGTACGCACATTTTTTTGCCATATCCGCACACTATACAGCAGCACAGGTGGCCGAGCTGTTCTTCAGAGAGATCTTCAGGCTACACGGTTTTCCTAAGACCATCGTCAGTGACAGGGACAGCCATTTCATGGGCGGGTTTTGGCAGGAGCTTTTCCGGTTGGTGGGGACGGAGTTGACACCGAGTACCAGTTATCACCCACAGATAGACGGCAGTCAGAGATAGTTAACAAGTGGTTGGAAGGCTACTTGCGTAACTATGTCAGTGAGCAGCAACGAGCATGGCTGAAGTGGCTGCATCTAGGGGAGCATTGCTACAATACTTCACATCAGATGTCCATTGGTATGTCACCATTCTATGCCTTATATGGGTATCATCCTTTATCTTTTGTTGACGTGATGCTTAGTGATAACAGGACTCCTAGAGCCAAGATTTGGATCCAAGAGAGTCAGGATATCCCCCGAGCTCTCAAGGACAACATGGCTACCGCACAGAACTAGCAGAAGCTATATGCGGACAGTCGTCACTGAAGCAGAAAGGGGCTGAGAAGCTCAAGCCCCGCTTTAATGGGCCATACAGGGTGATATGCAAGATTGGACAAGTTGCATATGAGTTGGAGCTGCCCCAAGGCAGCAAGATTTATAACATTTTTCATGTATCATGCCTGAAGAAGGCATTGGGACAGCAAGTGATAGTGACAAATGAGCTACCGCCCATGGACGATGAGGGGCATTTGGTATTGCAGCTAGAGGCTATCATTGATACCAGGGAGAGGCAGCTGCAGAGCAGGACGGTCCGGGAATTCTTAGTGAGATGGAAGAATTTGCCAGATGAGGATGCCACTTGGGAGAGTGAGAAGATCTTACAGCATCCATCACTTCAGTTGCTTGAGGACAAGCAACATTTTTCCGGAGGAGACTGTAATATTCCTAATTATCCATGGCTAATTGGAATATTCGATTTTGTTCAATTTTTGCCTTCTATAGTTATTTGTAAATAAAAAAGTGAGGAAGGGGGACATAACTCACTTTTAGAATAAAAAGTCACTTCCTAGTAGCACAACGTTGTGACTTAGAAGAGAGTCAAGGGGTCCAAAGGGGGACGCACAAATGGAGCCCACGCAGACACATGGAGGAACTGCGCAGGAGGAAAGGAACACGTGGCAAGAGGGGAATCACACAGGAGGAGGTGAGCCTTGGGATTGAGATAGGCAAAGGCTATAAAAGAGAGGAGCCCCCTCATTTTGATCATTCCGGTTATGAGAATTTGTGATAATCATTTCGACTTAGAGCACGCTGCCTGTTTAGCTAGTCTGCAGCAATGTTTAGTGCATTGAGTGTCTCTGTTCAGAGATCTCACCCTTAGCCCCGGGGGACTTCGAGTGCCTGCTCAGGCAAGGTATTTCCATTGGCATTCCAGCAATAGTTTCATCAGCATTTCAGCAGCAGCTTCATCAGTGTTTTGGAAGACTGCGCAGCACTGAGAGGAGGACGCAGTTCTTTCTGGCAAGAGTCTGGGTTGAGGGTTTGCAGGAGGATTTGTGCTGAGAGGTAGAGCAAGGGATCAACTCTTGCATATTGGGGAGTTTTGGTAGGAGTTTCAAGCAGTTTTCTGGAGGGTTTCATTCAGTGGCAGCGCAGAGCATTGAGGGATTGCGCGAACCCCAAGGGGGTGATTTTCGGGGGTCGGCCATTTCAGAAAAGCTTTCTGAGTTTTTCTGGGTTTCTTGAGTAGAGTCCGATTCCAAAATTTCAGCATTTTTCTGAGGAGGGGAACAACCCCAAATCCTCATCTGATTTCTAGCAGCAGCAGCAGTAGCACTGCATATCTCCAGCAGCTTTGACACACTTCAGAGAGGAGCCATTTCTTTACTATTCTGAGTATATTTCCCCACTTGCCTTGAGCAAGTCGAGGTGCCGTCTTTCTAATCACCTCTGTACTCAGTCCTTTACTCAGTATAATAAAATGGCTTAGCATTTCTCGCTGCATTTCTTGTGTATCTGTTATATTTCATATATACATTATTGTTGTTGCAGTACTGTTATTATATTTCTGTGATTTTCTCGGCTAGTATACCACTTGTACGTTTACCTCGTTGAGATTTTGCTGGGGTTTAAGGAATATTCCAGGTTAGGGATATTACAATATCATTGGTGAAAATGTGGTGAAGGTCCATGAGGAGAAGATATGAGCTATATGTGATTGGCCAGTACCCAAAGATGTGACAGCGTTGAGGGGCTTCTTGGGCATTTGCACTTATTACCAGAAGTTTGTCAAGGGATTTTCGCAGTTGGTAGCACCCCTAACAGATTTGACCAAGAGGGGGGCTTTTGCATGGACTAATGGGGCACAGGCAACTTTTGATCGCCTCAAAGAGGTGATGAGCAGTTGTCCAGTTTTAGCACTTCCAGAATTTTCCCAACCCTTCACCGTGGAATGTGATGCGTCCAGGGAGGGAGTTGGAGCAATAATATCACAGGATGGGCACCCCATCGCTTTCGAGATTCGGAAGCTCTTACCCCATGAAAGGTTATATTCTATATATGACAAAGATATGCTGGCCATCATGCATGCATTCGCCAAGTTCCGACAATATTTGGTGGGTAACAGGTTTCGAGTGAAGACTGATCACAACAATCTTCATCACTTCATGGGGCAGCAGGGCCTCAATGACAGACAACAGAGATGGGTCAGCAAGGTGCAGGCCTATGACTTCGACATAGAGTATGTGCGGGGGAAGCATAATCTGGTGGCTGATAATCTATCACAAAGACCCGCAGGCCTATCAATCATGAGCATCTACCATGATTGAAAGGCCCAGTTATTGGAGTATTCCAAGGACAGGAGGGCATGCAAGAATCTAGACGGTACCCACGCAGATGAGCGCTACCGAGTGATGGACGAGGTTATCTACTACAAGGGGTGCATATTTCTAGTGCCTAGCTCACAGTTGAGGGAGAGAGTGCTCCAGGCAGCACATGACTCGCCATTTTCAGGGCATCAGGGGTTCTGGAAAACATACATGGAAGTCATGGAGCGATTCACATGGAAAGGCCTCAAGGGGGACGTGCTAAAGCACATAGAGGAGTGTGAGGCATGTCAAAGGAGCAAGGGGGAGTTGATTCACCCTGCATGATTGTTACAACCGCTTCCCATCCCCGAGGGGAAATGGGAAAGTATCTCCATGGATTTCATCACGGGGCTCCCCACAATACTGGGCAAGGACTGCATTTATGTAGTGGTTGACTGGTTGACCAAGTATGCCCATTTTTTCGCTATCCCTACCAGATATTTCGCTGTACAAATTGCAGACCTGTTCTTTAGGGAGATCTTCCAGTTATACAAGCTTCCTAAGAACATCGTGAGTGACAGGGATAGCAGGTTCATGGGAGGCTTCTGGCAAGAGATTTTCAGGTTGGTTGGTACCAAGCTCACCCCTAGCACAAGCTACCACCCCCAGACAGACGGTCAGACAGAGCGAGTTAATCAATGGTTGGAGGAGTACCTGAGGAACTACGTGACTAGGCATCAAAGGGCTTGGATCCGGTGGTTGCATTTGGGCGAGTATTGCTACAACACCACCCACCACATGTCCATCGATATGACTCCTTTCCGTGCCTTGTATGGTTATGCATTATCTTTTGCTGATGTTGTTTTTGGACACAGTCGGGCCCCAAAGGCCAAAGATTGGATCCAAGAGAGCCAAAATATCCTCAAGGCTCTCAAGGATAACTTAGTGACAACACAAAACAAGCAGAAGGTGTACGCAGATCGACACCGGACCGAGAGACATTTCGAGGAGGGGGATTTGGTGTACCTCCGATTATAGCTGTACAGGCAATCCACGTTGAAGCAAAAGGGGGCCGAGAAGCTACAACCCCGCTTTTATGGGCCATACAGGGTGATCAGGTGAGTTGAGGATGTGGCCTACACGCTGGAGCTACCTCGGGGGAGAAGGATTCACAATATATTCCATGTCTCGCCTTAAAAAGGTGTTGGGGTAACAGGTGACAACAACAGTAGAGTTACCCCCATTGGATGATGAGGGCCACTTGGTTTTGGAGCCTAAGGCCATTTTGGAGAGGAGGGAGAGGAAGCTGAGTAGCAGGACCATTACAGATTTCTTGGTACGTTGCAAGAACTTGCCAGATGAGGATGCCACCTGGGAGGGTGAGCACATTTTGGAGCACCTAGCTCTGAAGTTGCTTGAGGGCAAGCAACATTTGGGAGGGGAGGACTGTCATGTCCCTTCCCAAAAACATTTGTACCAGGCCTATCTCTACACAACTTTGCACAATTTTGCTAAGGAAAAGGACCCAAGAAGTTTTGAATTAGGGACTCAGGAGAAATTTTGGCCAGATTAGTTTTGCTAGTGGAAGGTGGGGGCCACCCGCATGGGAATTCGAACTAGGCAATTCAAATGACTTGGAGGGAATTTGAATAATTGTTGGAGGGGCCCACATGAGGCAAAGGAAGGCCCATGAAGTCATAAGGAGAAGGCGCCTCTCTGTCATGTCCCTTCTCAAACAAATTTGTAACAGGGTGCTGCTACACAATTTTGTACAATTTTGGCTAAGGACGAGAACCCATCATTTTCGACTTAGGGACTTAAGAGGGAATTCGACCTTATTTGGTTGCTAGTGGAATGTGGGGGCCACCCACATGGGAGTTCGAATTGGCACATTCGAATAGCTAGGAGGTAAAGTCGAATAGGTGGATGGAGCGGCTCACATGAGGCTAGGGAGGCCCAAGGAGTTATAAGAAGGGAGCAACTCTCATTTTGGATTCATTTTACACCTGGCAATAAAAATTGCTTGACTATTCATTCTGCTGTTTCGCTGAGTCAATCGGTTGTTTAGCCATGAATATCTCGAGCGGGAAATTCAACCTCTACTTCAAGGGACCATCCGTGCCCGCCCTAGAGAGGTAGTTCCATAAGTATTTTAGGAGTTCTGGGAGTGTGTGACAGCACTACCATCCAGCCACAACAAGGAGTGTGTATTTCTAGCTAGCTGAAGAATATGCAAGGGGAGTTTGGATATATCAGTGATCAAGCATTTGCCGGGAGAGTTAGAGGATTGGGAAAGCAGCAAAGGGCCAACCTTTCTTGCAAGTTTGGAGCCAGCAGAGCCAACATCCCAACAATCTGATTTATAGCTACTTGGGCGTACACCGAGAGCCATCACTAGGCTCACGTGGGAGTTGGAGGAAAGAATTGTAGATCTAGAGCTGTCCGGGAGAAGTAGGATAGCAGAGATTGACAGGATCAATCACAGCATCATAATTCGAAATTGGACGAGGACCAAGTTGTGAAGGGTCAATTTTTGAAGGCTAGAACCAAGGGAAACCCTTTTGCGGTTTTTCTGGGTTTTGGGCAAGGATCACACTCCTAAATTTATAGAATTTTTTGGGCAGATCTAAAGGGTCAAACAGGGGTCCCAACTCAGCAAGCAGCTAGAGAAGCTTAAGGGAATTTGGGCAAAAATTCTGAGGTCAACATTTGGCCAATTCCTTCGTGGGCTTTTCTGGGTTTATGCCAAGGAGCAAGGAGATAAAATCTGATAATTTTTTGAGCACAGGAAGCAAAGGTTCCAGCCCTTCGAAGTCAACAAGCAGAGGAGTTTTCTAGTGCAGCACAGTTCAGTTTGGTGCAGTAGTTGTAGCAGCCTTCAATTCAGCATTTTCTCACCTGGGTTTTGTCATGCTTGTCAATTGAGACAAGCCCAGGTGCACCATTCTATTTTACTATTGTATTTGCTCCTGAAGAAGTAATAAAATGGCCCAACAATTCTCTATTTCCAGTGTTTCCATGGGTGCTTAATGTATATTTTGTTTTTCTGATTGCTAGATTGTTTGCATGCTTTGTATATCACTTACATTCCTGTTTAGGAACATTACAGTGTTATCAGAGCCATAATCTTGGCTCAGCCTGTGGAAAACATTAGAATCAAACAACATGGCAGTCACCTAGAATGAGGTGGTGATGATAGAACAAATGATGATTGATGTGGGGAAGAAGTTGATTCATTCCTCAGTTGCGAATCCGAACATGATTTCAAATGATGTATATTTATTGGGGGAGAGCTAGAGGGCATTCCAATCATTAGGTCATGGAATTCAGGCGTCCCTCTATTTTTGGGAATTCTTTGAACTAAGGGGTATGCACAAACCAATGGAGATTCAATGGGATTTTGCAGGGATGATGAGAAGTATTAAGAAAAAGATGAAAGAGTAGTTGAAGGGGCCATGGTTGGCAAAGAGATAGTTGAACATACACCCATTGATGAGGCGTCATCCATTGATGAGGTATTTGGTGTTGTGACCGAGTTCTCGGGTGATAAGAATGCACCACAGGTTGGTGAGGTGCCGAAAGACAGCTCCACTATTGTTGAAGAGCCTGTAGGTACAGAGGCCACCAAATCTATGATGGGGTTTCCAGACGACAGTCGCCTACAACTGACTGGTGAGCATATCGTGCATATTGGGTTGTCTATGATGGAGCAGTCGAAGGATCATTTCGAGCCCGTGATGGAGGAGGATGTGCAGCCATACCTTGGGCTAGCCATTGATGAGGGGCAACATAGAGATCATGCGTTGGGTTTTCAGCACAATTCACTTCAGAGGCCCACTAGCGAGGTCTATAGCATTATCAACCCACCCTTATGCCTTGGATTGAGGGAGGTCGAGTTGTCTAGATGTACCTGAGGGGGTGGACAAGTTAGCAAGATTGAGCTGATAATGATACCACATCAGCTTGGAGGGGTTGTTCCTTCCAGAGAGGATTAGACATTCGATCTCTCCTTTGGGATTGGATGGCGAGAGGTATTGAGATGGTACTCAATGGAGCAGGTTAGGCGGTTGGATGCATCCATGGCCACATGTCAGCAGAGGCCATGGATTACCAAAGGGACTCGAGGGTGTAATATTCCTAATTAGCCATGGCTAATTGGAATATTCGATTTTGTCCGATTTTTGCCTTCTATAGTTGTAAATTAAAAAAAGTGAGGACGGGGGACATAACTCACTTTTAGAATAAAAAGTCACTTCCTAGTAGCACAACGTTGTGACTTAAAGGGGAGCCAAGGGGGCTAAAGGGGGACGTAGAAATGGGGCCCACGCAGACACATGGAGGGACTGCGCAGGAGGGACGAAACACATGGCAAAAGCGGATCACGTAGGAGAAGGTGAGCCTAGGGATTGTGAGAGGCAAAGGCTATAAAATAGAGAGGAGCCCCTCATTTTGGATCATTCAGTTATGTGCATTTTGAGCTAGTCGTTTCGACTTCTGAGCATGCTTGCTGTTTAGCTAGTCTGCAGCACTGTTTAGTGCATTGAGTGTCTCCGTTCGGAGATCTCACCCTTAGCCCCGGGGGACTTCAAGTGCCTGCTCGAGCAAGGTATTTACTTTTGCAGTTCAGCAGTAGTTCTATCAGCTTTCCAACAACAGTTTCAGCAGTGTTTTGGAGGACTGCGCAACACTGGGAGAGGGACGCAGTTCTTTCTGGCAGTAGTGTTGGATTGAAGGTTTTGCAGGAAGGTTTAAGCTGGGTGATTGAGCAGGGGACCAGCCCTTGCATCTTGGAGGATTTTTGGCAGAGTTTCAGGCAGAGTTCTGGAGGGGTTTCTTCAGTGGCAACGCAGAGCATCAAGGGACTGCGCAGTTCCCCAAGGGGGTGATTTTCGGGGGTTGGCTATTCTAGGAAAGCTTTCTAGTTTTTTCTGGGTTTTTGGAGTAGAGCCCGATTCCAAAGTTTCAGCATTTTCTGAGGAGGGGAGCAGCCCTAAATCATTATTTGTTTTCTACCAACAGCAGCAGCACGGCAGTTCTCCAACAGCATCCCACACAGAGAGGCCATTCCTTGTTATTCTGAGAGTATTTCTTCACTTGCCTTGTGCAAGTCAAGGTGCCATATGTCTGATCACCTCTTGTACTCATTTTATTGCTCAGTATAATAAAATGGCTTTGCATTTCTCGAGTATCTGCTTATATTTCCTATTTACATTATTATATGTTGTAACACTGTTATTTTGCCATTTCTAGGTTATTATATTATTTGCACACATTTGGTTGGAGTTTTTGCTGGGGTTTGAGGATTATTCCGTGTTAGGGATATTACAGTGGTATCAGAGCATAGATCTGGCTCAGCCTATGGAGCTAACAATCTATGACACCGGGGGAAAACCCTACATTTGTTACAAAGGTAGGAAGTACAGAGACACTAGACACATAGGTTGGAGAATACCTACAGGGAGGGAAACTGTGTTCTTGTGGTGGACGCAGAACAGGTGGAGCTCGTGTTAGATGCAAAACAGAGAGAGCCAATAGTGGACGCAAAGCAAAGGGATCCGATGGCAGACGAGGACGGGAAGAGATTTGTGGATATGCTCCTCAAATCAGTGCAGGATCTGTCAAGGCAAATTGAGGTGATGGGGCAAAGATTCACAGCAGTAGAGGCCAGACAGTGCGAGAGCCCACGGGTTTTTCAGATTGGTGAGGGATCGGGTGCATCCCATCACTTTCCAAAGCAGCGTGATACTGCACAGCAGGTGGACTCGCATGCCCTACACGCTCTACCATGCCCACGTTTTTAGGAGTAGACATGAGGGTTGGAGCCCAGCAGGAGGCAGAGCCCGGCCATATGGGTGATTATTTTGCAGAGTACCAGGCATATGCGCAGGAGTTTAGGGATGCTCTTTCATTTAGAGACTTTGTTCAGCTCCAGCGGGATAATAGGCCCCGCGATCATCACAGAGGAAACCGGCATTAGCATGATGGTGACACCCACCGTGCAGCGAGTAGATTCCACTTGCCTACGTCTAATGGTTCATCAAACAGTTCGGCGAAGTCTTGGGTGGAGAAGCTGGACATTTATTTCCAGCTCAACTAGATGTCGGAGGCAGAGGCCATCAAGGTGGCAACATTGCATTTGGATGGCGAGACCCAGGATTGGTGGTTTCACAGGATGGTTACACTCGAGCACTCTACAGTGATGACATATGCGAATTTTACCAGGAGATTGATGGAGCAATTTGATCGGAGGGATCCAGAGCAGCATTTTGCTACGGTGACGAGGCTCAAACCGAAAGGGAACCCAGAGACCTACATTGCAAATTTCTTGAGGGTCTCCATAATGGTGCTAGAGCTCTCCACAGCACGGAGGGTCTATATGTATGTTGAGGGCTTAGCAAAGCCACTTCGGGGTCTAGTCCGATCAACTAGACCAGTTACGCTCTAGGACGCTATCAGCAAGACCCGGGACTTACAGGATGTCTTACCTAGGACCCGGACACCTTACCCCCCAAAGACAGCCTTTTCAGTCTAAGGGGAAGGATGTGAGGATTCCACCTCTGAAGGGGAATCCAGGACGAGTACAAATTGAGGATGATGTCAAGAGGGAGCTAAAGAAGAAGCGGTTGTGCTTCACATGCCAGAAGTCGTGGGCACTGGGACATAGATGTGCTGCTGGAAAAGCACATTTTATTGAGGTCTTCTCCGATAGCAGTGGAGAAGAGGATGACAAGGAGGATGTGGAGGCAAGAGATAGCCATGTCGTACAAGGACCTTTGCCACCTCCACAACCAGCAGCAGGTGGTGCATCTTCTGCAACCACTGGAGGGGCCCTTGCAGCATTGCGAGGAGTTCCCAAGTATCTAACGCTACGCGTACGAGGGACAGTACGTGGCCAGCGCGTATCAGTTTTGATTGACAATGGGGCAACCCACAACTTCATCAATGCACAGATGGTTGAGCAAAGAGGTATTCAAACAAAGAGCTTCGATGGGTTTTCAGTTTTGGTTCCAGGAGATCAGACCATGATGTGTGCTCGTTATGTTCCAAAGCTTTCAGTGACGATGGGCACCTACACATTGACTGAACATTTTTTCGTGGTCGATATCCCGGACACTAACATGATACTAGGTGTTCAGTGGCTTATCACTCTAAGGAAGGTCACGACGGATTGGAAGACCCTAGAGATGGAGTGGGATGATGAGAAGACAGGGAAGCATGAGAACATACGGGGACAACACACATCCGCCTCAGACTGTGTCAGCTCATCGGATGGAGGCAGTTTTCCGGAAGGGAGACATAGAGTGGGCAGTGGAGCTGCGTGCATCAGAGGCAGGGACTACAAGGCAGACGGTACATCCAGAGATCCAGTCCATCCTTGATCGGTATGCCATAGTGTTTGGAGAGATTCCGCCAGGACAACCACCGGATCGGGGGTTTGAGCACACTATCGAGCTTGAGCAGGGCATCCAGGCAATGATCACCACCCCCTATAGGCACCCCAAGGCCTATCGGGACGAGATTGAGCAGGCTATCCAAGAGTTACTGGCTCTTGGGCACATTCGACCGAGCACGAGTCCTTTTGCTTCTTCTATGGTGTTGGTGAAGAAGAAGGACGGTACATTAAGGATGTGCATTGACTACAGGGCTCTGAACAAGAAGACCCTGAAGAAGAGGTAACCCATACCCAAGATTGATGAGTTGATGGACGAGTTGAGGGGAGCACGATTCTTCTCAAAGATTGATTTGAGATCTGGGTACCATCAGATTCGCTTGAGGGAGCAGGACATTCCCAAGACCGCCTTCAGGTGTCACTATGGGTACTTTGAGTTCTTAGTGATGCCTTTCGAGCTAACCAACGCCCCCGCTACATTTCAGTCTTGCATGAATCACATTTTCCGTAGTCACTTGAGGAAGTTTGTGTTGGTATTCTCTGATGACATTCTCATTTACAACAGGACTTGGAAGGAGCACCTCCAGCACATTGAGACGGTATTGCATATCTTACAGGAGCAACAGTTCTATGCCAAACTCTCCAAGTGTGAGTTTGGGTTGACGGAGATATTGCATCTAGGACACATCATAGGGGTGGACGGAGTGAGAGTCCACGAGGAGAAGATCAGGGCCATCAAAGAATGGCCCGAGCCGAGAAATGTGACGGAACTTCGAGGATTCATTGGCATTTGTACTTACTACAAGAAGTTTGTCAAAAGTTTCTCGCAGCTTGCTGCACCCCTGACAGATTTTACGGGGAAGGGGGCATTCAATTGGTCAAATACAGTGCAACGAGCCTTTGACAGGCTCAAGGAGGTTATGAGTCGCTGCCCAGTGCTTGCGTTGCCAGATTTTAGGCAGCCATTTATTTTGGAGTGTGATGCGTCGAGAGAGGGGATTGGTGCAGTGTTGATGCAGGGAAGTCACCCTATAGCCTTTGAGAGCCAGAAGGTCCTTCTGCACGAGAGGTTGTATTCTATATACGACAAGGAGATGCTAGCCATCATGCTTGTATTGGCTAAGTATTGGCAGTATTTGGTGGGTAATAGGTTCAAGGTGAGGACTGATCACAACAGCCTCAAGTTCTTTTTGGAGCAGAAGTAGCTACAGGAGAG
>APFE031451701.1:60534-84360 GCA_000404065.3 Pinus taeda | reverse complement strand
CCTTTTGTTTGAGACTTATCAATTGGCTAAAAAAAGTGTTGCTTTTTGTATCCTCATAATGTGCTGTCAATTCTTTCGGAAAAATTGCCCAAGTGATAATATGTTTACGAGAGCAAAGCCATTGATACCATACAAACTGATTTGGTTCCAAATATAAAGTTGCAATACATACCTTTTGTGTGTTTTGCACATTATTGAGATCGCAAAATTGCTCCATCTGTAATATCCATGTTGCGGGATCCTTGCCATCAAACATCCTCATATCGATTTTTGGAATATAGTGGGTCTTCGATCCTACATTAGAGTCTATGATATCATGATTAACATTTCTTTTGTTCGCATTATGAGTTTCCTTTACTACCTTTTCACCATTATTAAGTATTTCTTGTAGAAAATTTGTCAAATTTGTCTTCAAATCTGCCATGTCTCTCTTCAAATTTGTCTTCAAATCTATCTTCAAATCTTCCATCTTAGTTTCCACGCCCTTTATCTTAGCTTCTATTAGCTTTTGTGAGAGTGACATTTGTTGCACTTGGTCTTGTAATTTTGATATATCATGTAGTATTTCTTCCTCTTCTTCATGAGTCATGCTAGAGCTTTCAGGTTTCTTACTAGGTGTTCGCATTTTCTTTCCTTGGGGCATCAGTAACTGATAATAGTTCTCTACTATGCCCTTTGAACTCCTTCAAAATAAATTTTCAAACCAAGCTTAAGCAAAAATTTAAAAAAATATACCCACATTTTTTCACTTTGTAAGAGCTCGATATTTCCACTGATGTATCTCTGTACTTTAGGATCATCTAGTTCTAAAATTGTGAATTGCAGTAGCCCTTTGTGTCCTCTTTCCAATTCCACCAACGTGATCCAAATTTGATTCTCCAACGAGGAGTTATGCAAAATCTCCGACAATGACCTGATTATAGACTAGTTCAGTAGAGAGAACTTGTACGATGTGCCACGAGTCACTGTTTCGACCTTTGGCTCTAAACAATTTATAGAAGAAACTACAGTCCATCCTCTTTCTATACCTTCTTATGACATTTCAATCTAATGCTTAGAGAAAACGTTATGACGATTTTCCCCAGGCACCTGTTTGGAATGTAATTTAGGAGTTTGCAAAAAGATCAAATTTCTCAGATCATATCTCCACAAATATAGCGCAAAAAGCTCTGAAATTCAGACCCAAGATTCAACGCTATTTCTTCTCAAATGGGTTTGTTTTGTAGCCTCTGAAATGTCGCAAAAACAAAGTTATAGCGAAAATGCCACGATGACCTGTTTGGAGCAGCGAAACCCTAGAATCCAAAGGCTCTGATCCCAAATGTTATGAACCCAGCTCACAAAAAGATAGAAAAGATATATCAACGCCTTAGAATTCAGCCTCTTCGAGGGGGAAACCTCCTTTACATTACATAAATGAACAATTCTTCGATGATTCAAATGACAAAACCTCCTTTCTATATATAGGAGTCTACGAAGTCACAATATAACACAGCCAACCTAACAATAATAATATAAAGCCACAAAAATAACAATAGAGGGATTCTATGGGGCACAATAATAACAATATGGGGACAACAGGGGAACAAAAATATTAATAAGGGGTACAACTACAATAGTAATGGGGTAATCACTAGTATTATAGGGACCCAACAAATATGCCCCAAGTACTGATAATGTGATTGGAAGAAATTTCATTTATTGAGTTTGGCATAAAGCTTATGCTCTCTAAACAATAAAAAATTGATATTAAATGTTCTTCATGTTCCTACTTCATCTTAGAATAAACCAAAATATCATATACAAAGACCAATACAAACTTGTCCAAATATGGATCGAGGATATTGTTTATTAAACACATGAATGTTGTTGGAGCATTGATGAGTCCAAATGGCACCACCACAAATTCATAATGCTCACACCTAATTCTGAAGGTTTTCTTGTTAATTTATTATTCATCAATATGTACCTAAATTTACATAGACCTTAAGTCTGTCTTCAAATATTCTGCATCTCCTCTCAGCTGATAAAATAGATCATCAATCCTAGGAAAATGACACTTTTTCTTGATTGTGAATTTATTTAATTTATTGTATTCGATGCATAGCCTCAATGTGCCATATTTCTTCTTTACGAATGATATTGGTGCTCCGTATAGAGATATGTTGGGCCTATTGTATCCCTTTTTTAGTTCCTTTAATTGGAATTATAGCTCCACCAACCCCTGTGTGCTCATGTAATATGGATCCTTTGACACTAGTGTCGATTCCAATAATAGTTAAATCAAGAAATGAAATTCTCTTCTTAGTGGAAATCCTATAATTTCCTCAGGAAACACACCACTAAATTGTTCTAATGCATGGCGCTCGTCTAGTCTTTGATCTCCTTTGATTCACTGGTGACCTGGACAACATATAATCACGTTGTTTCTTCTTGCACCACTTAATCTAGAGTGTTGATATTTTCTTGACAATCATGGGTTTATTTATCCATTGTAGTGTCACTATTTCCCCTTCATAACTGAGACATTCCATTGATTTTATATAATAACCAATTTTCATCTTATGGCCTAGTAATGAGTTCATGCCTAATAGCACATCATATGAACCTAATGGAAATATATTCAAGCCTATGCACAACAAGCATTGATTTAATTCATGCAGTTAGTTATGTAGCTTAGTAAAATATCAGTAGGCACAAAGGTGTCCCAACCACTCATAACCATGAGAACATATAAAAAACATCTTATTAGATCCAACCAAGAATATCATATCCCCCCATAAACAATGTTGTTATATGCATTACCATAATACATAAAAATATCATTTTCCATTCATAGTGCAACATATGTACATATAAATATACTTATCTAATTAACTTATATGAAATAGAAACTGAGGGAGGGATTTCAACTCTCCATCCAACCATAGGCAAATTACATTGCAAAATTTCTTGCATCTTTCCACCCCTAAGAAAGATTCAAATATTAAGGAGTTAAGTTCTTAGTGGAATTTCACAATAATATAAGTTAACCAGATCACATGGGAATCTGGAGCACAAGTACCTCCGTCTAATACTCAAGAGTCCAAAGAAAACAATGTCTCCGGCCAATCAAAAACTTTTAGGAATCCAAATCACATAGTGGTCCACCGAATAGTCACTTCAAGGAATCCAAGGCACATAGTGCTCCAACAAATAGTCACTATAGAAATAAAATTACCATGGCATCTCCACTTGATTCAAACTATAGGAACCCAGAGCCCATAGGAATCGAGAGTGTGTCATGCCTCCACCTAATAGGTTTCACGAGAATCCAAATTCCACTCTCAAGGTCACCACTTGTGAAACACCATAAAAAGTATTAGAACACACAGTGTCTCCACTGGCTTGGTAGGAATCCAGAGTCCACCATGACTCCACATTCCCTTTATTGGATCTACAAAATACCATGGGTAAAACCATCATTCCCAAAACCATGTGGAAAAGCATGGGCACTTGGTTAGGCTCCCATCCTTGGGTATGCCCAACCATCTTGCAAAGAATATAACACATACCCAAGCATGTCTCCCTTCGAGCCTTGTATTTTGAACCTACCCTTATGTGTTGATCACAACTCCCTGAGATGAGGGACTATATGCTTTGTCCTTTTCTCTGGCAACTCATACATTATTTAATGCTTACACTAGCAAGACCATTATTTTCTAGGGAGATAGATTATAAAAATAATGTTGTGGTTTGGGTTTACAAGAAACTCCTCCTTAGATATCTCAATACATGTCCACTCCTCTAGTTCAGTCATTGTGTTACATACCCATAATATTTACATGATTTATAATTCATAGTGACATTTACAAGAGGGGTAATGAAAAGGGTTGTCATAATAATCTTGTACATACTTGAGTATACATCAAACTTTTGAATATAGATGAATAAGGAATCATCTTCATCATTTCCCATTCCAATTCATTTTTTGGAAATTGGTTAAGACAAAGCTTATCACCTTTAACAATGGTTGCCTCACTAGGTGAACAATATTTCATGCACAATCTTTATAGAACTTTATTAATGTAGGACTTTTGAGACAATCTTAATATCACTTGGCATATGTCTCTATGAATCTCTATGCCAATGACAAAAGAGGCTTCACCGATATCCTTCATATCAAATTTCTATGTCAAAAATTGCTTAACCTCATATAGCAAGCCCAAATCATTACTAGCAAGGAAAATATCATCCACATATAAGACTAAGAACATGAATTCGCTCCCATTGACCTTAAGCTATATAAATTGATCCACGACGTTGTCCATAAAATTGAATGAAGAAATGACATTGTGAAATTTAAAATACCATTGGCTTGAAGCTTGTTTTATCTCATATATGGATTTTCTAATTCTACAAACTAAATGTTTTCCTTTATATGAAGCAAAACCTTTAATTTGATTATTAGGTCCTTATAATACTAGTGTATCCCCTCATTTTTATTAGTGTAGCCCAATTATTGTTATTTGTGTGCCCAATAGAAGCCCACTATTTTTATTGTGTGCCCTTACATTATTATTGTTATGTCGGCTTTGGTTATATTTTGACACCTTAGACTCCTATATATAGAAAGGAGGTTTTTTCATTTGAATCATCCAATTATTTTTTAGATTTGTAATGTAAAGGAGGATTCCCCCTCAAAGAGGGTGATTTTGAAGTCGTTGATCTATCTTTTCTTCTATTTTGTGAGCTGGTCACATAACATTTGGTACCAGAGATTTGGATTCTAGGGTTTCGCTGCTTCAAACAAGTCATCGTGGAATTTTCTCTATAAATTTTTTTCTACAAAGCTTTAGAATCTAACACAAAAACCCATTTGCGAAGACATCTTGACTAAATTCGTGTCTGAATTTCAGATTGTAGGCTCTCGAATTCAATCCAAAATAGGTGATCTTGGGAAAATCATCATAAATTTATCTCTGAGCATCAGATTCAAATTTAGTAAAAAGATACAAAAAGAAGACATGCTTTAGTTTTTTTTTTTTATCGTTGTTAGGGCCAAACATCGAAATAGATACATGGCACTTCGTACAAGTTCGCTCTACTGAACTAGTGGATAATTAAGCCATTGTGGGAGGTTGGGCATAACGCTTTCTTTGAAAATCCAATATTGATCAGAACTGTGGGGTTGGAAAGAGGACTCATAATTCTACAATAGGAAGAAATTTCAAACCTTAGAGATCAAAAAGTTCAAAGATACATCAAATTCCAAATAGAGCTCCTAAAAATCAAAACAAAAAATAAAAGGTGTGGTATTTTTTAAAATTTCTGTAAGTTTTGTTTGAAAATTAGTTTGAAGTGATTCAAAGAGAATAGTGAAGAATAATTATCATTAATTGATGCCCAAAGAAAGAAAATATAAACACCTTGTAAGAAGCCCGAAATCTCTTCTATGACTCATGAAGAAGAGGAAGAAATGTAACATGATATGTCAAAATTACGAGACCAAGTGCAACAAATTTCACTCTCACAAAAAGTAACAGAAGCTAGGATGGATGGTTTGAAGAATGACATGGAAGCTAAGATGGATGGTTTGAATAATGTAATGGAATATAATATTGGTGGCTTGAAGAATGGAATCAATGAATGAAAAGGAAACATTTAAGATTTGAAGAAAGACATGGAAGGTTTGGCAAAGTTGCTACACGAAATGCTTCCTGATGGTGAAAAGGTAGAAGAGGAAAATGATGATGAGAACAAAAGAAATGTTAATCATGATTGAATAGACTCTAATATTGGATTGAAGATCGACCATATTCCAAAGATGGATATGAGGAAGTTTGATGGAAATAATCCCGTAACATGGATAATACAAATGGAGCAATATTTTGATCTCCATAATGTGCAAAACACACAAAAGGTACACATTGCAACTTTATATTTAGAACCCAACTAGTTTGTATTGTATCGATGGTTTTTCTCTCCTAAACAAATTGTCACTTGGTCATTTTTTACGGAGGAAATGATAGCACATTATGAGGATACAAAGAGCAACACCTTCTTTAGCTAATTGATAAATCTCAAACAAAAGGGTTCAATAGTGGAGCACATTGAGGAATTCCAAAAGTTGAATATAAGGGTAAATGATATTCTAGAGGAGCATAGGATTGATTTATTCATAGGGAATCTAAAGGATAACATCCAACATGAGGTTCACCTTTGGGAACCCAATTCATTAGAGAAGGCATTCAGGTTGGAAAGAAAAATTGAAATAAAAATTATGGCAACAAGGAAGCCTACCACTCACAACTATAAAGATGGAAGTGTGGTTTCTCCTAGCCTTCCAAAACCTACAAGGTTGACACCACAACAATTGGACGAGAAAAGGGAAAAATGGCTCTGTTACAGTTGTGATACCAAGTACACTAAAGGTCATAAGTGTGCTGAGAAGAAATTATTTTACATCGATTGTGAAGAGGAGGAAGACTTAAAGGAACAAGAAATGTCAAACGAAGAAGATATACACCAGGAATCAACCCTAGAGAAAGAAGAAATGAATCCAACCATATCTTGTAATCCATTAGCAGGAATTACCACTCCTCAAACTCTCAAGATAGAAGGACACATCAAGAAGAAAAAGGTAATAGTGTTGATTTATTCAGGTAATACCCATAATTTTATTCATTGTAAGATAGCCAAGGAATTAAATTGCTTCCTATATCCAGCACCAGAGTGTCAAGTGATGGTTAAAAATGGAGGAACCATAAATTTCTTGGGAAAGTGTCATAATATCAAGCTATCCATGGGAGAATGTGTATTGAATAGTCCAATGATTTCCATTCCAATGGGTGGTGCTGATGTTGTACTAGGAGTCCAATGGTTATAATCTTTGGGTACAATAACTTTTAATTTTCAATAACTTTTCTTGATTTTTTTTTGGGAAGGAAAGAATTTGAATTAAGGGGTATCACAAGGAAACCAAGAAATATATCCAACTCTAATAGCATGAAAAAGCTTCTAAATAAATAACAACGGGGCGTAATTGCACAATTATGTTCACTTGAGGCTCAAACATCGAAATAGTCTATTTCTCCATACCTCCAAAAAGTCTTGGACAATCATTCCAAGGTATTTGAGACTCCCAAAGGCATCCCACCTATTTGTGATCATGTTCATGCTATTCATTTGGTTCTAGGAAGTATTCCTCCAAACATCGGGCCTTACATATATCCCTATGCCCAAAAGAGTGAAATTGAACGTATGGTTGCAGAAATACTAGAGGCTAGTATAATTCAACCTAGTCAAAGTTCTTTCTCCCATCTAGTGGAATTGGTGCACAAGAAGGATGGATCATGGCACACGTGTCTGGATTATAGGGAGCTCAAAAAGATCACTATTAAAGGTAAATTTCCCATTCCTATCATTGATGAATTTTTGGATGAATTAAATGGAGCAATTTACTTCACCAAGTTGGATCTTCATGTAGGATATCATCCAATTAGCATGAACACTGAAGACATTCTGAAAACTACATTCATAACTCATGAGGGTCATTATGAATTTTTGGACATGCCTTTTGGCCGTACTAATGCACCTTCCACATTTCAAGGTTTGATGAATTCCATTTTCAAACCCTTCCTTAGAGAATTTGTGTTAGTATTTTTTGATGATATACTAATCTATAACAAGTCTTGGAAGGATCATGTTCAACATGTTGAAAGGGTCTTCATACTATTGGCACATAAATAATTATATGCAAAAACCTCCAAATGTTTCTTTGGACTGCAGGAGGTGGAATATTTGGGTCATATTGTATCTCATGAGGGTGTTAAGGTAGACCCTAACAAAATTAAATCCATTAAGGAATGGAAAATACCCACATCCATAAAGAATCTGTGAGGATTTTTTGGGTTGACAGGGTATTATCGCAATTTTGTTAATAATTATGGGAGAATAACAACACCTCTAACAACATTACTAAAGACAGGCGCATTTTCTTGGACTGCAGAAGTAGCTAAGGCATTTGATCATCTTAAAGAGGCAATGTGCCAAGCACCGGTCTTAGTTATGCCAGACTTCATAATTTTTTTTATTGTGGAATGTGATGCATCGGGAAATGGAATTGGTGTTGTTTTAATGCAAGAATGAAGACCAATTGCTTTTGAAAGTCATCCAATCAAAGTAAATTATTTACACAAAGCTATTTATGAGAAGGAAATGTTGGTAATACTACACGCACTTAAGAAATGGTGACCTTACCTAATGGGAATGCACTTAAAGGTAAAACAAAATCATGATAGTATTAAATAATTCTTAGAACAAATATTATCTTCAGAAGAGCGGCAAAAATGGGTCACAAAGATGTTGGGTTATGACTTTGAAATTATCTACCAAAAATGGAAGCAAAATGTTGTTGTAGATGTACTCTCAAGAAAGGATGAGGCTGTGGAAGCATTGATTTGTGCCATTTATATTATCCAACCAGATTGGATAACTGAGGTAAGGGATGAATGGAAGAATGACGAAGAAGTGTGGGAAGTCATTCAAAGATTGCAGCAAGATCCTAGTGCATTTGAGACATTCAACTGGAATAATGATTCATTATGGTACAAAGATCGCTTATACCTTTGTAAGAATTCCCAACTCAAACAAAGGATTCTTCTGGAAGTGCACACCTCTCCCTTAGGAGGGCACTCAGGATTTTTAAAAACTTACCAAAGGGTTAAGAAGGAATTTTTTTTTGGGATGGTCTTAAATCTGATATTGAAAAGTTTGTGCTTGAATGTTTGGTTTGCCAACAAAATAAAGTTAAGACAATTAGGACCTAGGGTCTGTTACAAATTTTATCCATTCCAAGTCAACGTTGGGAGGAGGTTTCAATGGATTTTATCATAGGTTTACCCAAGTCTAAAGGAAAGAGTGTCTCATTGTGGTAGTTGATAGACTTACCAAGTATGCACACTTTTTTGCATTATCTTATCCATTTAAAGCTAGTAAAGTTGCTACTATATTTATGGAAACAATTCAAAAGTTACATGGAAACCCAAATATTATTGTAAGCGACAGAGATGCTATTTTCACTAGAAATTTTTGGACATAATTATTTTCTTGTCTGGGTACTTAATTAGCTCATAACTCATCTTTTCATCTTCAATCAAATGGGAAAACTGAGATAGTGAACAAATGTTTTGAAGGATATCTTCATTTCTTTGTATATGATAAACAGATGCAATGGGTCAAGTAGTTACCTTTGGCTGAATGGTGGTATAACACTTCCTTCCATACTGTAGAAAAAATGACCCCATTTATGGCACTTTATGGATATCATCCACTATCCATCACATCATATTTATGAGAAAATTCTAAGGTTTAAGTAGTGGAAGATCACATCGAGCATCAACAATAAGTTCTCCAAATCTTAATGGATAACCTCACTTTGGCGCATAATAGAATGAAAAAATAGGCCGATCAACATCGTAACAAAAGAATTTTTGATGTAGGAGACTGGGTATTTTTACGTCTACAACCATACAAACAAATGTCCCTCAAGTAAGCTAAGCAGGATAATAAATTATCACCAAAGTATTATGGTCCTTACAAGGTGTTGCCAAAAATTGGTACTATGGCATACAAATTGGAGCTTCCTACATCTTCCTGAGTGCACCCAATTTTCCATGTTTCATGCTTAAACAAGGCTATAGGTGACAAGCTCCCAGTTCAAACAATATTGCCAGAAGTTGACGAGAACAGAAAAATCATATTCGAACTTGAAGCAGTCACATAAACAAGAACTTGACAGCTACGAAATAGATCAATTTTAGAGTATCTGATCAAGTGGAAGAACTTACCCGCAGAAGATTCCACATGGGAGGGTGAGAATTTTATACAAAGCATCCAAAACTATTGAAGCGTTGAGGACAACACTTTTTTTGAAGGAGAGGGGCATGTTAGGTCCCTATAATCCTAGTGTATTCCCTCATTGTTATCAGTGTAGCCCCCTTATTGTTATTGTTGTGCCCTTACATTATTATTGTTATGTCGGCTCTAATTATATTGTGACCCCTTAAACTCCTATATATAGAAAAGAAGTTTTATCATTTGAATGATCCAAGAATTGTTTATTTGTGTAATGTAAAGGAGGCTTCCCCCTCGAAGAGACTGATTTTGAACTCGTTGATCTATCTTTTCTTCTATTTTGTGAGAAGGTTGCATAACATTGACTCATGTAGACCTCTTCCTCTAGATACCATTAAGGAAAGCTTTTTCAACATCCATTTGATGCAGACCTATATAAAAATGAGCTAATAATCCCATGATTATATGAAGATATTCCTTTATAAAAACTGGAACAAATTTATCATGGTAATCAATACCTTCTTTCCGATTGAATTCTTTGGCCAGAAGTTTGGCTTTATATCATTCTATATTGCTATATGAGTCATTTTTTCTTTTTTTAAACCCATTTAAAACAAATGGCTTTGGATTCCTTAGGAAATTCAACTAAATGCCATACATGGTTCTTAGCCATTAAATCCAACACTTCTAATATAGAATCATTCTAGAGCTTGAAGTTTCCTTCCCTTATGGCATGTGAAAACAAGATTGGATCTTCCTCAATTCCAGTGTCTTGGTCATACCCTTGTAGGTACACAACATAATTAACAAAATTTGAAGGTTTCCTAATTCTTGAGGTTCTTCTTAATCCTATCTCTTCATCCATATTTTGTGATATTTGAATAATAAGTTCATTGAAAACTTGATCCGCATGGGGTGGCATTTCATTAAGTTTTTTTTTTTTTTCCTTCCGTAATGATATATTGTGGATTGTCTTGAAGTACATTTAACCAATCCATATTTTCATGTATGATAATTAATGCTTGCATTTCCTCAAAATTTAAATTTAGAGGTTTCTCACTCCCACTAATGTCATTATCCTAAATAAACCTTGCATTTATTGCGTCAATGTTATGAGGTGTATGTGAAGGACAATAGGACTTGAATTCCTTGGACCTTTCTACATAACCAATGAAAAAACCACTAGTTTTCTTTGAACCTATATTTTCTCTAATTAAGTATATCTCAACCTCATGAACTCAATAAGATAACCCCATATGTGTACATATCCTATACGTGGTTTCAAACCATTCCATAACTCAAAAGCAGTTTTAGGAATTTCCTTAGTGGGAACCATTTGTAGGATATATGCATTGATTTTTAAAGCCTTACACCATAGAAATAACGAGAGAATGAAGATATTAATCATACTCCTCACTATGTCCATTAGCATAAGATTTCTTCTTTTAGCTACACCATTTTGATGTGATGAGTTGGGCATTGTGTATTGAGCAACAATGTCTTGTTCCTTAAGAAAGTTTGCAAATGGACCTAATTTTTGTCCTATACCTCTACCTTCCATAATTCTCTCCACCTTTGTTTGATCTCATGAATTTAATTACTTTTCTAGTTTATTTCTCTACCTCTATCTTATAAGTTTTGAAAGCATCTATTGCCTTAATTTTCTCAAATAAAAGATAGAGATACATAAATCATGTGTGATCCGATCTATAAATGAGATGAATTATTTTTAACCATTCGAACAAAGATTCATAAATGGTCCACCTATATCAATATGTACAATTTCTAATATTTATGAACTTCTCCTCACACCCTTCTTGGTTTTGTTCGTTTTCTTTCCTTTTATGCAGTTCAAACAAACACCAAAATCAAATAAATCAAGAGTCTCAAGTACCCATCATTTATTAAAATTATGATTCTCTCTATGGAGACGTGTCTCAATATCATGTGCCAAAGCATGGAGGATTTTTCATTTATAATACATGCTTAATGCCAACATTGCCATTGAAGGTTAAAAAATATTGGAATAAAAAGCAGGGCTTAAATGGAATCTATACAAACCATCAACAAGTGCTCCATCACCAACAACAAGTGAGTGTTTGATAAGACTAAAAGTAGAATCAATACAATTGAATCTAAAATCATGGGGAGCAAGTCTAGAGATTGAAAAATATTCTTAGAGAAAGAAGCAATATAAAATGTCCTTTCAAGATTTAAAACAAAGCAATATTTCAAGATAAGTATGAAGGTCCCAACTGAATCCACATGTGTAGTCATCTTGTTTCTTGAATAGATGAAATATTGACTTTCCATCAAGGAAAATTTTAAGGATTGAAGTTTATCTTAAATTTTAGAAACCTTAGCAAATCTTCCTAGTCCCTAATATGCAAATTGTAAAATGTCTGGCAATATTTTTGTAAAAATATTTAGATTTCTAATGATTTTATATTAGTCTATATAAAATTTTGGCGATTTTTAGGGTAAAATAATTTTATACTACAAAATGTGGGCGAATCATTTTTAGAAAAAATGGAAATTGACCAATCTTTTTTTTTTGAAAAAAATGGAAAATTAGGCCACCTGTGAATATTAACCCCTAAAATTTCCCTACTTTCCATTGGTTTAATTTGATTGATTACAACCCGAATTGTATTGGTAAAATATGGATTGTAGAACCACAATCAATCCACTGTGCATTATGAAAATTATCAACCATATTATATTCATAACATAATAAATAAATGAGATTACCTTTCTTTTTGGGCAAAAAATTATATTTGAAGCACTCTTTCTTGATGTGTCCTTCATATAAAAAAAATTAAGTAATTGCATTGCTCCCAGTGTGCCTATAAGGTTGTTTCTATGAATGTAATAAATTTTGTAGAGATGGGTGTTTCATTCTCATGGAATGCCAAATCTAAGTCCATGGACTCTAATTTAAGGAGAATATTCTTGTTTCAGTTCTAAAAATTATCACTTAATATTGAAATATGAGATTATTCATTAGACATAATTCTAAATGGAGTAGGTGCAAAATTAGAGAAAAAAAACTATCATTTATATAGGTGCTAATTTAGATTATTAATCCACTTTAATAATACTACAATAACAACGATGTTTCATCATAATTGTCATGTGGGTTGAGATTAGAATACACCATTTTATTTGCTTAATAAATTTATAATGCAATTGATAAATGTGACATCAATATGGAGATGACTCATTATTTTATAATGATTTTTGCATCAAAGATTGTTAACTAACTTGGAGTTAGTGAAGTTGTTGCTTTTGGCCATATACAACAATTCATGGGAAGTTACATAATCACATACATGAGCTTGTGGCAGTTTGGGCCAGAATAAGAAATATTTCTAACTATAGAAATTTTTTAATATGAAATTAATTGAGCGATGTTTTAGATGAAGTAAATTAAAAATAAAAAATACATTTATTATATTAAAATTTAATTTAAATTTTTAACTCAAAATTGAAAGTGTAGAAACTATGAGCAATATGTCTGGGTTAGATTTAGAATCATGTGAAGTTTTATTGCATTAACTTGTGTTATGTAAGAAGAATATCACTGAAAATTTTCAATCAAATCATAAAAATTGAGAAATTTATCTAATTTTTAAACATGTCTTTTAAATAATTAAGCTTATATAAAAATATTCAAGAAATTTAGAATATTAATTTAGATAAATTTAAGTATAGTTTACAACTTAAATCTTGAAAAACTATTATAATATAATTTTAGAAATAAATAATATTTAAATTACAAAAATGCTTAATTTAAATATACATACTTTTCTCTTATTTTTTAATAATAAAAAATTCAATTTAAATATAAATAAAAAAATAAATTATATTTAATATATTTACCATTTTTTATTTTAATAAATTAATCACAAAAAATTATTTACAATTCACTTACTATAAAATATTACAATAATTAATAATACATATATTATTTAATTAAAATTAAATATAATTCATTAATACATATTAACTATTTAATTAAAATCAAATATAATTTATTAATACGTGTTATGTATTTTAATCAAAACTTATAAATTACAACAAAATGAGTAATAATATAAAGTACAAAGAGTATTGAAGAATAAACTAGAAACGAAACAAAACCTCATTTGAAAATGGCTTCAAGTCCGTCAATGAAATAAAGATTTATATTATATTTCTTCCACGCTTTATTACAATACTCCCTCAAATAAATTAATAACTATACCATCTCTGCTGAAATAATTTCTGAAGGTGTGCTTTCATGGCATCATCTTCCCAAATTATTTGGTCCCACCACTCTTGTTCACCGTATATGGTATTCAAGTTGAGTAACCTGTCCATTCCCACTGGAAATCTTTTCAATTTTCGACAATCAAGTATCTTCAAGATACGCAAGCTGGGTAGCGTACTTTCATTCCACACACTGTCGTTTGATGATGATGCTCCCGCAATGCTTTCTAAGCCCCATAACCCCGGGAGAACCAATTTCTGTAACATTAAAAACCGGCTTGCCCTTCCTGAACTCCCTATTCCCAACTCTTTCAAACTAAAGCAAAAGGACAAGGTTAGACACTTTAGGTTTGGCAACCGTTCCAGCGGAGAGACCTCCCGTAGATTGTGGCAGTTAGACAACCATATGTTTTCAAGATGTCGAAAGTTGCAAGCGTAGTCCGGCAGACTTGACCCCTGGTAGCACTGCAAGTCAAAACACTGAAGCTTCCTCATCTCCTTCATGTCCCGAGGAAGATTAGTAGCCCAAGTCTTGAAGCACAAGTGCCTCATCTCCAACCATGTTCCCATTATCCCCTCTTCCACATTACCATCTACCTCTAGTCTCAGCTCCCTCAGATTTGTGAAACCCTTCAACCTCCAAATGCTGCTTCTTGCTTCTGATTGATCTGCTTCCACACTTAATTTAACATGCTCTAAGTCTAGTGTGGTCAATGAAGTAAGTTGGGAGATTTCATGTGGAATCACCTTTAAACTCGAACAGCCACTTAAATTAAGATACTTCAGATTTTGAAGCTCTCCAATCTTAGACGGCAACGATTCCAGGGAGTTACACCCATAAAGAGACAAAAATTGAAGCAAAGGAAGATGGCACATCTCCTCAGGCAATTCCTTGATCCTCGTGAGTCGACGTAAACGCAGAAACTCAAGCTGTTTTAGCTGCCCCACTGACGATGGGATTGATTTAATCGTGTGGCCCTCCAGATTGAGAACATTGAGAGACGTGAGGCTGACAAGAAATCCTGATGGAACCTCTTCGATGTATTCAGCTGATAAGATTAAGCTCGCCAGTTTTGGACACGGCAACTCACTCGGGAGATTTTTAATATTATCATATTCAAAAAGTGATATCCTTTTGCAATCGGCATGATTGTGAATGGTTGGAAAATTTTGCAGGCCCCGACCTGCCTTCAATAAACAATTCTCCTCCTTCTCGCCGATATATTTTGCCATCTCATAAATATCATTCTCAACTCTTATACACTGGTGCTTCAGATTGTCCCAATTACAAATCCAGCTTCCCTCCTCAGCAGGATAAGGATTTTGGAAGAAGCAACGATCGAGAAGAAGATTTAGGTACCTCCGCCCAATGGCCATGTCCATTGAATGCTTCTCCTGTTTGCTCCTGACGAGACCCTCGCCAATCCACATTCTCACTAATTCCTGCACATACATATCATCACCCTTTGGATACATAGCACAATAGAGGAAGCAATTCTTGATGTGTGAATTAGGCAGAGCATCATAACACCATCTCAATAGTTGGTAGAGACGTTGTGGATGCAGAGTAGGTTGTGGATAAGATGAAGAATTTTTGATGGAAGACAAAGAAATGTTCCATTCATCTACTGTGGTTTTGCCCCTCATTGCTGCGGCCACTAACCTTATTGCCAAAGGGAAACCCTTACACTCCTCCGCAATATTCCTGGCACACCCCCTTATATCCGCAGGAGCACCCTTCTCTCTGAAAGCTATTCTTTCGAACACCATCCACGCCTCATCTTCACAGAGCGGTTCTGCGCTGAGAGCCGGAGTTGGATCTCTGTTGACCATCTGGTCAGCCTTGTCAACAAACATTGAAAACTCACTTTGAAGGCCTTGAAAGATGTAATCAAAATGTAACTTCCATTCTTTGAGTCGTTTCAAGAGTCTCCCCGGCCTGCAATTGACAAAGTCGAGACGCCGTTGTCGTTGTGATGGACCGTAGCGATGGAGTAAGTTGCAAGCATCAGTGAGGCAATTACGCAGCAGTTGCAACCAAATCTTGAGGATCTCTTGGTCCTCTTTCCTTTGATCTGGGAAGAGGGTGCCAATATCCAGCACAAGATTATTTATAGGCCTCAGATCAGTTTGCAAGACTTCATACTCTTCTTCATCCTTCATCACACCCTCCATAAGGTGGATGAGTGGAGTGAACATATCCATGGTTTTCTTATCCAAAATTGGACTCAACATATCCATGGCCTCTCACGGAAGGGAAGGGCAGAGCAGAGAGAAATTCAGAGGAGAGAGTAAAGTAAAATCAGAAAATTGGATTGGAAGGGAGAGAGTTGGATTGCGCGGTGGCAGAAAAGCAGCGATGATTGATCAAAGAGAGGGAGAGAGTTGAGCGGTGCAATGCAAGGAAGAAGGAAGAGCAGGAGGGATTTATATTCATGTGGTGTGGCATCTGTCCACACAGTGAAAGTTTACGTGGATTCCAATTCTAATGATCTCAACGCCAAAGTGTATGTCAATTTTTTTTAAATAAAGAAAAAATTAAAAGTTTATGCGAAGCCTAAGAAGTGGGCGATGTTCAGATTTTACTTTAATAACAAAGCAATGAATTAAATAAAATACGGAAGAATAACATGTGGCTGATGGTGGGAGAGATTTTATTGATTTGATAAAGAAAGGAATAATTATTTGAAAATATAATAAGAAAAATGATCAGCAAAATTGAGAGAAAATGAAATTTATAAAAGAAAGAGAAAAGAAAAAGTTAGGAGAAGAATGAGAAGTGGGCAATGATGAGATTTTACTTTACAATACTGAAGAATCCGAAGTGGGTCGCGGTGAAAGAGATTTTATTTATATGATAAAGCAACGAGAAAACCATTTGAAAATATAAAAATAAAAATACGAAATTTTACGTGGGCTAGATTTTCACATTTATTAAAAGTTAAAAAAAAATCCTATACTTGTAATCATAGGTATTATTAATAAAGATTTGCATTCTTCACACTCAAAGAAATATTTTAAATAATTTATGTCCATTATACCCATACAATTTACTTAAGTTTAGTTTTCAATGAAAATAAATATATAATATTATTTTAAAAAGATAGTATTATATTTAAAAATAAAAGAAAAAAATATAATTAATTAAAAAATAATTAAAAATATTATTATTTATTTGTGATGAAATAATAAGAAAATTATGAATAAATTATAAATGTAATAATGAAAAAAAAATATAGTTTTTAAATATAATTGTATAATTGAATATGATTGAATAAAGTTAAGGTTTTAAATGTAATTGTATATTTAATTCATAAATATTTTGCATTGAAAGAACATTATATTTGTTTATATTTAGAAATGCATTAATGAATTAGCTTTGAGAGATCAAAGTGGTCTGGGAGAGGTTAGGGACTTTATATAAAGAGTTAGATCATTCAAGATTATACAATCATTCAAAACCATACAAATGAAATTGAATGGAATATGTTTTAAATTTTGATCAAGCATAGGAGGCCAAAAGAAATACCCCACTACTGCTTATGTTAATATAAACAAACCACAACCTAGAATATCAAAACTATTTCAATGGACTTGCAATAAAAATCCTTTTTACAAAACAATAAACCAATCAACCTTTGATATAAAAAAACACATAGAACAATTATCCCCAAAAAAATTCAAACCAAAGCTTTAGAAACAAAAGGAGGAACATGCCAAATTGTAACGACATACACATGAATAAATACCTTGTGTACACATCTTAATTTCAATTTGAAACCATAATAATGTGCATTTTCAATCCCTTTGTTTCCTTGAATACATAACATCCAATGGCTTAAAATTCATCAAGTATGTGAGTCTAGTACTAGAGGGCAAGGTGGAAAGTCTAATATAAGGAGTAAGGTGTAATTCATATAACAATTCATCAATGAAAGGAATGGTAAATTTATATCTAATAGTGTGTTTATTTACCTCTCTAATCCAGACACATACTTGATCCATTTGTCCTGTCCACCAATATTATTAGAGAAGAGAAAGAAATTTGGCTAGGCTGAATTATACCTATCTCTAGCATTTCTACAACCATACATTCAATTTCACTCTTCCAAGCATAGGGATATCTGTAAGGTCTAATATTTGGAGGAACACTTCCTGGAATCAAGTGAATAGCATGATCATGATAGAAAATATGTTGGAGACCTTTGGGAGTCTCCAATACCTTGGAATGATTGTCAACGACTCTTTGGAGATCTAGAGACATGGATGACTTAGATTTTTGAACATCTAATGAGCTTAATTGTGCAATTACTGATCGTTATTCCTTCTTCAAAATCTTTGTTATGCCATTAGATTTGATTATCTTCCTTGGTTTCCCCGAGATACCCCTTAATTAAATTTCCTTTCCTTCCCAGAAAAAATTAAATTTCCTTTCCTTCCCAGAAAATTTCCAAGAAATCTCTTGAAAATTAAATGCCATCATCCCCAAATATTGTAACCATTGGACTCCTAATACAACATCAACACCACCCATTGAAATGGAAAGAATTAGACTATTCAATACATATTCCACCATTATTATATTGATATTATGGCACTTTCTTGAGAAATTCATAGTTCCTCCATCTCCAATAATCACTTGAATCTTTAGTGTTGGATATTAAAAAAAATTCAAATCCTTGACTATCTTACAATGAATAAAATTATTGGTACTACCTGAATTAATCAACACTATTACCATTCTATTCTTGATATATCCTTCTATCTTGAGAGTTTGAGTTGTGGTAATTATAGTCAATTCATGACAAGATATGGTCAGATATATTTCTTCTTTTTCAACCCTGCAATTGGTTGCTAGCGTAAGTCTTATTCTTTTGATGTTTTGTGTTCCTTTTCTTCCTCCTCTTCACAACCTATGTAAAACAATTTATTCTCAACACACTTAGGACCTCTAATGTATTTGCTATCATAACTATAAAAAATCTCTTTCGCTCCTTTTTCCTCCAGTTGTTGTGGTGTCAAACTTGTGGGTTATGGGAGGCTAGGATCGAAAACACTTCCATATTTATGGTTGTGAGTGGTAGGCCTCCTTTTTGCCATAATTTTTCTTTCAACATTTCTTGCCACCTTGAACACATTCTATAATGACTTAGGTTCCCAAAGGAAAACTTCAAATTGGAAGTTATCCTTTAAAGTCCCTATGAAGGCATCAATCATATGCTCCTCTATAATATCAGTTAACTTAATATTTAGTCTTTAGAAGTTCTCAATGTGCTCCGCAACTAAACCCCTTTGTTCAATATTTATCCATTGACTAAAGAAGGTATTTGTCTTTGTATCCTCATAATGCTCTATCAATTCCTCCACAGAAATTGTCTAAGTGAAAAGTGATTTATGAGAACAAAGCCTTTGATACCACGCAAACTGATTGGGTTCTAAATATAAAGATGCAATGCATACCTTTTGTATGTATTTGATGTAGGAAATAAAATTCCTAAGAGTTCATTATCAATCTGATTATGCAATATATGTTGTTTAGTGAATTAACACTATTATTCACCACATTTCAGAATTTAAAATAAACAACAAATAATACAAAGGTTATACAAAGAGCTTCGGTGAATTGCTTTCCATTAAAAAAGAAACATAAACTCTAATCATAATTTCTCTCTTGGCCCTTTGTTCTACATTATTTGGCATTTTGTTTCCTTTTAGGCTTACATATTTATAATAATAAAACAAAATAAATTTTCCTAGATCCATAAATCAGTGCAAAAATCACTCATGCTTTTCATGATAGACTCACTTTCAACAAAAACTTTCCTATCCATAGCTTTTCGAAATCCTAAAATCACCCCAATTTTTTTTTTAAGATTTATAATTTTTTTCTTATCCTAACAACTTGCTACTTTCTATCAAACTTTTGTCTCCTACAACCTCTCATGATTTATTTCCTAAATTTTTCATGCCTTAAAAGGCATAGTTTCTTCTTAAAAATCTTATCTACTAAATCTTATCTCTATCTATAGTTCTCTAATAAATAGAGAAATTCCTTTTCCATTTTAAACCCTGATTTGGAGCTTTGTCTCCAAAAAGCTTGATGACTTGGAAGCCCTAATGCTCCTGCATCAGACAACCAAGGTAGAAAACGTTCATGACCTCCTATTCATGTGTCATTGATTTATGAATCCTCCAACATCCCAAACCATGTGTTGTAGTTATCCTTTCATCTTTGGATGTTGTCGTTCACATGCTTTGCTGATGCAAGTTATTTCAATTAGCTGAAAATTCTTGCTGGTTTTCCTTTTTCTGTTGCATCTTCTCTTGGATGTTCTCCTTATCAACATCCACATTCCATCAATCCCATCATCGAGCTCTATCCTTAGTTGCAATGTATGTTTGTTTTCCACATGTTGCTACGTCTCCTCCTTTTTAATAAAAGTTATAAAAAGGTTATTCAATTTTGGCTTAGATACATCCTTTACAACATGCTGGTCATACATTGTAGTATTCCCCTCATTGCGTTTCAATAAAATTCCCTCTTCTTCCAGTTCTAATTTTTCAATATGTATTCGTTGGCTTATTATCCTCTTTTCCAAAAAAATAAGCTCCTCATAAAATTGAGAAAAACCACCGTGAATTTAATTTGTAACATGGAATATCCATCATTTGGGTCTTCTACCAACTACTCTTCCAAAAGTTCCATCTCTTATTTTGTGCTTCCTTCCTTTGGAATAAGACTTTCATTTAGTATTCCAATGATTGGAATCTCCTTAAGTATGTATTCATGAAGTATGCCTTCATCCTCTATAATCTTCTCGGCATTATATTCTTTAAGAATTTCTACATCATTGTCATCCTTCATGGCATCTTCCAATAACTGTCCATCTCTAACATCTGTGAACACATGCTTGAGAAAAAAATCTTCGATCTTAGCTATCTCCTCCAACAACTTAATTTCTTCATCAAACTACATAATCACACCATATAAGTGTCAGTCATCACCTGCAACCATACACAAAGTGTCAGATTAAAAAATATAGGCTTCTCATTTGATGCCTCAACCACTAGATCTCCATGTTGAACTGAATTAGCTAAATAGTTCATCAAACAGTGAATACATTCTTCCTCAACATCTCTATCTTCCTCTTCATCAAGGAATAATCCTTTTTCAAAAACACACATTTCATATTCAGTTGTTCTGATTTCTTGCTTCAATATGACATACAGCCTTTGTCTTAGGTTCATTTGCAATGAATGCCATCTCACCTTCTTACTTTCATTGTCCAACAATATATCTGACCTTCCTCATATTCTTGTAGCAACTCCACTAGTACACTGAGATGTACTTTCAATTCAACCATTCCCCTCTTGAATTCCTCATTGTTCATTTTCTTCATGACAATTGTCCTGGCACTTGTTTTCATGTCATTATGAATTCTCTCTGAATCCACTATATGGATATCAGTAGCCATATTTACCTTTTCCTTTTGTGAATGCTCCTTGTTCACCTATGAGATGCAACAAGCCTTCTTCATCTTGTGACAATTCCACTACTTGTCATGGTATCAATTTCTCCTCCTGGTAACTCCTCTCTTCTCGTTTTCCTTGACAATTCGACCCATGCTCACTGTGGAACTGTCTATGGCAACTTCTACCCAACTTCTACATATTAGAAGCTGTCCTTCTCTTGGTTCTCTATAGTAGAACATTTTTCCTCCTTTCAGAGCATGTCTATTCCTCAATTTCAAAAGTTCTTAGGCTTATGCAATTTCACATACTCACCTTCTCTATGGATAACTTATGTTGTCCTCATTTAAAAATTTTAATTTCCTACTCAATTCTATCACAAATTCCTTCACTTGAAAGCTCTACATTCTCTCTCTTCCTCTATCAAAACTTCACTTGGTATAATGGTTGTTATCTACAACTTATCTTCTCCGTTACCTGCAAACATAGATTATTTATGACCAGAATTAATATAAAAACACCATATCCATCTTTATAAGATTTGTGCTGAGATCTCATATTCAGTAGTCTTCCTTTGATTCCCTCCATTGAACTAATTCTTTTCGAGGAGCACACCTACTCTATAATTTTTCAAAATAATCCCTCTAAAAAGCATACCAACTCTTTCAATATTTTGTAGTCACATACAATCTCCATAGAGCATTCAGTCTTTGATACCACTTTATGGAACCAAATCTACCCTGACACCAATTTCATGAATCCAATACATACACATCTATGCCTTTACATTCATTTCACAACATTTCTTGATGCATTTACCACGCACGCTCAATATAAAAATATAATCATGAGAACCCATTATATTTCTTTCTATTAAACACATTGAATAATTATTCTTCATAAAATAATACCACTCTCAGCCATTTAACACATGTAGTAAATTCAATTTCACTCAATAATCATAATATTTCTCTACCCAATTCACACACATAGGCACTTCATTCTACCAATTCCAAATTTTAACAATTCTTCAATGATCGTGCACATAGACACTTTATACACAATAGATATGAAACTTCATTTCATTAACAAAACCTGTACATAAAACAAATACTCAAAAACATTTGTTTCTATCTATAAGCCTAATTTCACATTCATTTGGCCATTTGTTCTCTCTTTAGGCTTACAATATTTATAATAACATATACAAACAAAATAAATTTTCCTATCTCTATAAATCAATCCACAAATCACTCATGCTTTTCGTAGTAGACTCACTTTTCCATAAATCAATCCACAAAATCTTTCTTATCCATAATTTTTTGAAATCTTAAAAGCACCCGCAATAGTTTCTAAGATTTTAAAACTTTTTCTTATCCTAACAACTTTCTTATTGTGACCAAGATTTTTTCTCCTACAACCTCTCATGATTTATTTCCTCAATTTTTCATGTCTTAAAATGAAAAATTTCTTCTTAAAAATATTATCTACTAAATCTTATCTCTATCTATAGTTCTCTAAGAAATAAAGAAATTAAAATTATTTACAATAAGGAAATACAATTCCTTTTCCATGTTAAGATCCAGTTTGTAGCTTTATCTCCAAAAGGTTGATGACTTGGAAGCTCTAATGCTCCTGCATCAGTATTGCATATCATGTAGACCAAAGAACTACTCCATCTATAGTATCAATGTTACTTGATCCTTGTCATCAAATTTCCTCGTATTAGTCTTTGTAATGTGTTGGGTCTTCAATCGAAAGTTGGAGTCTCTAAAATCAAGACTACATTCATTTTGTTCTCATCATGAGTTTCATGGAATACCTTATCACCACTAGGAAGCATTTCTTGTAGCAACTTTGTTGAACCTTCCTTCAAACCTTCCATTCATACTTTTCAAACAACCTTCAATCCTTCCATGTCCCCTTTGATTTTTTCTTCTAAACCATCCATCTTAACATTCATCTCTTCCAATTCATTTTTGGTCTCTTTTTGTGAGAGCTTGTTCCGATAATTTTGATATATCATGTTTCATTTCTTCCTCTTCTTCATGTGTCATAGTAGAGCCTTCTATGGGCTTAATAGGCATATAATTTTTATTTTTTTTGTGAGCCATTTTGGAACAAAATAATTATATCTATACTTTTTTATGCCATTTGAATCACTTCAAACTATTTTGTCAAACAAAAGTTATGCAATTTTAAAAATACACATCTTTTGTTTTTTTTTTGTTTATGCAATTTTAAAAAATACACATCTTTTGTTTTTGT